>OX377201.1:1375374-1623601 GCA_947396885.1 Heligmosomoides polygyrus polygyrus
ACTTGTGCTGTGTTTTTTTTCAACGTTTTTTGTTACCCAGTATCTGAATTTATGCTGACTAACCTTTACATTGAGCCTGAATGTTGCTTCATTAGTCTGCAGAATCCGTCTTGAAAAATCAATGAAAAAAATGAAAAATTAAAAAATCTCTCATGTTTTTTCAAATATATTTTAAGAATTTGAAGAAGCAAGAAATGAAATTTTAATGGTTCGTTTCGCTACCTCCCTTTAGACGAACCATTCAATTTGCTCTAAGCCCTTTCAATTTTTAACCACCATAAACTCAATCGTCCAAAAAAAAATTTAATGACACGATGGCACCTTTAACAAGCAACGACAGAACCAAAATATAACATACATACACGACATTTCACATACAATGACTAAAAATTGGAATGAACTAGGGGCATTCAAATGTTGCATAGGGAAAAACGTGAAGTCATGAGCAAAACTAAGGAAGCCTTAAAGGTACAGCGCGGAACTCTAGATCCCGTTAAACATACGAAGTAAATATCGATGAGAACAAATAGGTCTGTGAGAGGAATGGATGTGGAAGGTCGCTGGAATGGTCATGTACCATACGGCATTACTTACATCAGAAAACAAAGACAAACCCATGAACAATCTTGGCATTTCTTCTAGGATGTTATGAGTCATTTTGGCACAGCAGCAAAGACAACCGGGGTTGGCAAGTTGGATCAATAACGAGAAAGCTATTAGTAAAAAGCATGGCTTTCAAAACAAGGGACAATTGCATGAACAGGTAAAAATAGAATGTCCAACGACAACGAGTCGAGAAAGAAACTGTGAGCTGCATAAAACAACAAGCACTCAGTTTTTAGAGGACTTTGGCAACACGGCTAGATCATCTGAACTTCCTTATTAGTTGGCATATGTTAAAAGATAGAAGGGTAAATGCCGACGTCATTCAAATGCCGACGTTCTTTTTGGGATGCGCTACGCATTCTACATCAACGAGAAGTGTGGAAGCGAGTTGAATGCGTATTTGGCCATACAATGACTTGTGTTGACCAGCCGACGAACAAGTCAGCGTTCTATCCTTCCCAGACAAGTCTGAAACCATTTCACCGACCCCGGAGAGATGGAAGCTTGGTTGGCCTGGGCGGGAAATTCGAACCAGGAGTCTGGTATCGGGTGCTCGCGACAACCGGCACCTCTTCCGTCTGCGCTATACGTGCACATGTCAAAGGATATAAGGATACATGCCGACGTTTCAATTCCTTTTTGGGATGCGCCACGTATTCCACTTCTGCGGGATATCGCGGAGGTATTTTGGATCAGTCCTAGTGAAGGGTGGGCTCTATACTCATAATCAGTCTTTTTGACGATGGCGGTTAATTTGGGAATGGACCGTTTTGCAACGACGATATACCGAGGTAATTCACGAGAGAACCTTCCTTTACAATGCCCTAGCTGGGAAAACCGGACCTGCCCGGGTTTGATTCGCTTCTCTAGCAGTGTCCCCCCCCCCCCCGCCTCCGCCCCGCCGACTAGGGTAGATTCGGCATTTTGAATGAGTGCGTGGCCCATAGAACGGCTTTCGGTGGCAAGTCGTTAAACAAGAAAGTGTTTACTCCTTTCAGACGGGTCTAGTACCAGTTCACTGACCCCAGAGGGGGATAAGTTTGGTTTCCTGGGCGGGAAACCTGAACCAGGAACCTGATCGAGGGTTCCGGCAAAAGCTGACGCCTCTTTCGACTGTGCGCCCTGACACAATGTAATGATTGCTTACTGTGTTCTTCCTTCCTAGAGAACGAAGAAGAAGCCTGGATCGCCACCTAGGGTCATTCTGGTCCGAAGTCAAAGGAACTTGAACCTGAGGCTCCACAAAAAACGTTCGAAGCTATAATGAAGCGAACACGACAAAAACTTGGCCAAAGTAAGTTTTATGACAACATTGTCGAGGTAAAATGTACTCTCGTAACAATTTTCTTTGGACAGTAACTATTATGGGAGTTTGGAATCGTTTTGAAGTTCATGTGAGTTACCCCGAATCAGAAAAATATCGTGGACAACACGAGCAGACCTACAATCACAATTGAAAGTCGGACTGGCTAACAGAATTAAATGGCGTAACCGTGCATTCGTGCAGATTCGCGAAGCTCTGAAACAATCATGTAAGAAATTCTGCAAAACCAGGTCAACTTGAAGTCGCGAAGAATTCAGAACGTCTGCTTACTAATGATGGCGTGATGAATTTTCTTTCTCGCTCCAATCGTCGACACACCTATGTCCTTCAGATTCTGCTCGTCCAAAAGCAGGAAGGCGTGCATATCTATCTGCAAAATTCATTGTCATTGAAGTGTCTTACTAGGGCTAGCGCCCTTTATGGATTTCGTAATTTTGCAAGGGCGTATGTAGCGCAGTCGGAGGAGGTACCGGCTGTCGCGTGCACCCGATACCGGGTTCCTGGTTCGGATTTTCCGCCCAGGCCAAACAAGCCTTCCATTCTCAGGGCTCAAGGGTAGGTAAATTGGTACCAGACTTGTCTCCGAAGGCTAAAGCTCCGCCTTGTTAATCGGCTGGCCACCGCAGGTCATCGTATGTATGACGACGTGCGCATTCAAATCGCCTCCACGACATCCCGTAGACGTGGAAGCGTGGCGCATCCCTAAAGGGATTATGTAACGCCGTCCTTTATCCTTACCCTAATTGTGCAGTGCTGATTTAAGAATTCCTACATGGTCTAAAAACTAGCATTAACAAAACCTTCGCTAAAATATATGATTTCCATGGAAGCTGGGATTTAGGATAGGGCTCATAGAAGTAGGATTTCTGTGAGTCTGTGAACTACAACTGCACGGAAATGCTACGCTTAGCAGCTATTCACAAGTATCACTACAGAGAACTAGAAGGATAAAGGGTAGAGGACGGCGGATAAAGGGTAGAGGAGGCGGTTTGGTACCAATTCACCGATCTAGGAGGGATAGGCTTGGTTAGCCTGGGAGCGAAATCCGAACCAAGAACCTGGTATCGGGTGCACCCGACAGCTGGCACCTCCACCGGCTACGCTACACTCGCCCACTATTTGCAGAGATCTAAAATCACAAAACGAGTCTATAATTGAAAACACAATAGATCAAGTAGTAACAATAGGAGGAAGATCGGCGTGGTCACCCTTTGCCGGATGCGCCATGCATTCCACTTCTACGAGATATAAAGATAAAGGTATCCTGGAGGCAACATGGATGTGTATCTAGCCATGCAAGAAAATGCGCTAGCCAGCCGATGGACTACTCAGTGCATTATCTTCCCAAACAATCATATCAATTCACCAACCCCGGCGGGATAGAAGGATTTATTGGGCTGGGTGGGAACCCGAACCAAGAACTTGGAATTGGGTGAACATGACACCGCGCCACCTTCAGTTCCGCTAGCATTCACCCGATACTAGTATAAGAAGCAAGGAAAAACGACGGCGTTGCTCAATCTGTTCTAGGATGCGCAACGCATTCTACTTCTATGGGCTGTCGTGGAGGCGATTTGAATGCGTATTTGACCACACAGTAACTTGTGGTTGCAAGCCGATAAAGAAGTAAGCCCTTTATCCTTCCTAGATAACTCTGGTACCAATTCACCGAGCCCGGAGAGATGGAAAGCTTGGTTGGCCTGGGCGGAGAAATCCGAACCAGGGACCTGGTATCGGTGCAGGCGACAGACGGCGCCTCCTCCGACTGCGCTCCACGCGCCCTATATACATGTAGGAAAGCAAAAAAATGTAGATATTGACGGATATGCTGTATCATACCGATTGAGGTACATATAGCAATAGAGATACGACAGATGGGGTATAGGAAGTAACAATCACGGCTGACTCTGAATTACCTCCTGATCTCTCAACTGCGTCATATACTCGCTACAACCCAGTTGAGCAAGTACCATTACTGGATCGACGAACACTCGAATGTCCCACGTGAACTCGGAAACAATCGGCGACGAGTCGAAAATGGACGTCGATGCGGAGAAGGCTGAAACGATGCCCTCGATCACCATGGACCTACCAATATGTCAACAGCACTTAGTTTGGATAACCAACTCCAGTTATTAGGTTGTGACGAATTAAATGGCACTGGCTCGCGCCATTTTTTGGCGCGTCTTTACGCGTTTGATCAAGAACAAACCGTAACATGTGGCACATCATCTAGAAGCGCAAACTTTGCTCTACCGGTGAGTACCAAATTTTCTATGTAAAAGTGGGAAAACTTTAGAGTTTTATTGACTTTTTTGCAGATGGACAAAAGGGTAATCCGAGGCATTTACTTGTATGAATTCAAGCTGGGCACTACAGCTAAGGAGGCGGACGAGAAGATCAACGCCGCACTCGGTCAAGGATGTTCCACAATTCGGACGGCGTATCGTTGGTATCAGAAGTTCCGGAATGGAGATGAGAGCTTGGAAGAACATGAAGGTCGTGGGAGGCATAGTGATGTTGATGAGGGCAAGCTGAGAGATGTGGTAGAGGCGGATCCACACAAAGGTACCAGGGAGATAGCGAAGGTTCTTGGCGTCAGTCACAACACAGCTGCCCGGCATCTGAAGGAAATTGGAAAGACCAAAAAGCTGGAAAGATGGGTGCCTCACGAACTGTCTGAGGAGCAAAGAAACCGACGATATGAGATCTCGTCCGCACTGCTTCTGCGGAACGAAACGGACCCATTCCTTGATCGCATGGTAACCTGTGACGAGAAATGGATAATGTACGACAACAGGCGACGATCGGCACAGTGGGTGGACAGCGATGAGAGCCCCAAGGTTTTTGCGAAGCCGGAATTGCACCAAAAGAAAGTAATGGTGACAGTATGGTGGTGTTCGCTGGGAATTATTCACCACAGCTTCCTTCCTCCCGGTGAATCCATCACGGCAGAGAAGTACTGCACTGAAATTGAAGAAATGATGAAAAAGTTGAAGGATATCCGGCCGGCCTTGGTAAACCGAAGGAGAGTTCTCCTTCTGCACGACAATGCTCGCCCCCATGTAGCACGAATGACGTTGCAGAAATTGAATGAGCTGAGCATTGAAACTCTACCACATCCTCCGTTTTCTCCCGACCTCTCCCCAACAGACTACCATTTCTTCAAGCATCTTGGCGATTTCTTGGTAGGGAAAATATTCAAATTCCAACAGGATGCCGAAAGTGCCTTCGAAGATTTCGTCAATTCCAGAACTTCTGATTTTTATGCTACTGGGATAAAAAAGCTTGTGTCACGTTGGCAAAGATGTGTAGAATCAGAAGGTTTTTATTTCGATTAATAAACTTGCCTACAAGCCGAGATATTAACTGTTTAAATTTACAGTGGTTCAGTGCCATTAATTTCGTTACAACCTAATAGTATTCACAACAGTGTTAGACATAAGACTGATTAACCTGATCGATTCTTCCTTTCAAACACACGATTAGCGGCCGAATTCATCGAGTTGCTGCTGAACGATCCGGAGAATTCGGACAGCTCGTCTTCCTCTCGCAGTGCACACAAACCACGTGGAGGCTGAAAGTGGAGATTTGTTGTATGATCATAAAAGGATAAAAGGCGGCGTCACTCAATCCTTTTTGGGGTGCGCTACGCACTCTACTTCTACGTGATGTCGTGAGAACAATTTGAATGTGAATTTGGCCATACCGTGGCCAGCCGATGAACAAGTCAGCGCTTTATTCTTCCCGGACGAGCTTGGTGCCAATTCAACGACCACGGAGGGATCGAAGCCTTGGTGGCCTAGGCGGAAAATCCGAACCAGGAACCTGGTATCAAGTGCGCGCGACAGCCGGCACCTCTTCCGGTACCAGGTTACCAGGTTCCTGGTTAGGATAAGTTCTAATTCTAGGCAGAGCAAACAGTTTCAGTGGAAATGTTACCGTTTTCGCATCTCTTCCCAGTATCGGTCTTCCCTCTGGCACTGCATTGTCATCGGACATGTCGAGAAGACCCTTCAGCAACTCGGCCGGCAGTGAACAACTGAAGCCGTAGCCGGCCCACAGGTCAGTGGGATACCGAGGAGACTTCGACGGTAGGCTGTCGTCGAATATCGCTGCAATGCATAAAGGTCAGTGCAGTGGCCACTTCACGCTAGAATGTCCACTCCACCTTGCGTCGCCTTCAGAAGCATTCGATCACGATCCGCACGCAGCGAGACGGTCTTGTTCCAGAGATCACTGCAATGAAATAAATCAGAATCAGAAGAACTTCATATCATACAGCGCGATAGCGTCTTCGGAGTTTGTTTATTGAATTATTTTTGGATAATTTTTTCAACAAATTATTGCAAGGTCTTCATTTATCAATGGGAATATTTTGATCTAAAGTGTACCTCTTCTTATTATATTCCTTAGCACCTTTAAGAATAGAGGAGGCTATTGGAGAGTCGATTGGATCAGGACTCTTTGGCACGTCCGCTTGCGGCTCAAACCATGAACACATCGGCATAATGAGGTTCGGCGTAGGCTCTGAAATTCATTCTTTACACGAAAGGCTCGAATGTGGTCGGAGAAAATAAAGAATCCACTGGTACCAAACAGAATATTCAATTAAAAATTTAATAAAAAATTGCAATAAAATATAGATATATCCAACCACATGCTCTCTGCAAAACAGTTGTTCAAATCTATTGAACCTTTCTATTTTTTAAACTCCCTATTTTTTGCACGCAGAAAATTTTCAAACATTTAACAAAATTTAACTGAAATTGAGGATTCTCAAAAGTCTACAAGTAAATGAAGGCTATTGGATTATGGATTAAGTTTAATGGTAAGATAATGATAATGTTCCATGTTCGACTGTCATTGAATCTTGGCATGATATTGATAGTTTTTCAAACTCAACTTGACTCTTTCAGGCTCTGAAGAAGGCGGTTACGCCGAAACGTTAGCCGGAATAAAGGATCTGTGCTAATCTTGGTTCGTCAGCTACATCACTTGGGTATTCATACTGATCAATAATGATAACGATTGCAAATTGTTCAAGTGTGTTCATAGTTCGCGACAGGTTGCCCGAGTAAATCATAGGTATCGATTTTCGCCCGGTGATCACTCGGCGGCAATCGATTCGTATGGATTGCATGAGCGATTTAGTCGATGTCGTCGCTACCGTAGTGGACCATGAACGGGCTCTAATTATGCCCATTAACGCCCCCAAATCAATAACCTAACATTGAACTAAGGATCGATAATCTACAGAAAACACCAATAAAGGTGCATTCAATTCACGTACCAGACGCACGGATGGAATAATGCAATAGTAATAGGTGTGTTGTACAAAGGTGATTTTCAAGTCTAACACCAAAAATATTCATTATTTATATTCCGTTTAATTATACTTACCGGGTTTTTAATAAAATAGCAAAAATATTTTACCGTTATGTTATATACAATAACCATTAAATTTTTACCGACCATTAAAATGTTGCCGTTTTTCAACCAAAACATCTGCAAATAGTGGACTTCAACATGGATTTCCTTTTATAAGCCCCATCTGACGCTGAACCACGAATCGATAACCGATAAAAAATCACCAATAAAGGGGCAAGCAGGTCACATAGCAGACGCACGGACAGAATAATATTAATGGGTGTCTTGTATAAAGGGAATATTCCGACAAACACCAAACATTTCATTTTTATTTTATTTTTAATAGAGTTATTTTCAAATCTTTTTCATCCATAAACGCTATTCTTATGTAACCTTGCGGTGTATCCAGCGCCGTGTATTCGTTTTCAAGATGGGTGGTCATCGGCAGGCCCATCATCGCCTCCCTGGCTCGCAAGACTTTCAGCATATTCTCCTCCATGGATCTGACAGATACGGCCTAGAAATGGGGCGAGACGATACTCTGCACTCTCGGGCAGTAACGACAAAGTGGATCGCGGAGAAGAAATTGACGAAGACTCACCACGACGTCATGCGCGTTGTTCTTTTTCTTCGTACTGATCGAGACACCGTACTCCTTTTGCAGTCGTTCGCCATCCAACCGAAGTTGGCTAGTCGCAGCGTCGAACGATAGAACAATCGGTGACAGGCCCTGAAAATCTCTGTCTTAGCCGGCTGCCCAGCCCATTATAAGCCGAGTTTTTTCTTCTTTGAAATAAAGTTTAAAAAAGTAAACGTCCAGGCGGTATTCAATACCGTGAGAAATGCTTTTCATTCAAACTATTGTGAAGAAGCTGAAAACGAAAGAAACTTGGTAAAAGTCGATTACGGTAGGTTACGGTAGGCACGAGTGAGTGAAGGTGTCAGCTAATGGTCACCTATTTAGCCCAAATCTTGCCCCGGGGAAACTATTTGAGACGCTAATCACGCAGCTGATATCCGTTTTTATGGATACGAGATGATACGGTAGGTTACGGCAAGTGGACGAGTAGGACTGTCGGGGTCATGATTACCAATTTCATCTAAATCTTGCCCAGGGTGAGTACGTGAGGTGCTGATCACCATAATCTGCCATCAGTTTTTGAAACTTTGGCCGGTTACGGTACTTTCACCGATTTTGTGTTAAGGTATGGATACGGTAGGTTGCGGTAGGCTTGGGTGAATAACACCATGATCACAGATTCCGCCCAAACTTCTACGGAAGAGCCGCTTATTTGGGATGCAGATCACGAATCTGACATTCGTTTTTGAATTTTCGTTCGAATATGATAGTTTACTGTAGGTGCGGTGAGTATGGCTGTCGGATTCATGATCACCGAGGGGGAGTTGGCACGCATATCACGAATCTGACATATTTTAATGTTACGGTAGGATACGGTAGATTACGGTAGGCACGGGTAAGTGAAGCTGTCATCAGGTTCATGGTCACCGATTTCGCTTAATCTTTCCCAGATGGGTTTGAGTTTTGAAGCTGTTTACGGTAGGTTACGGTAGGTAGGAGCAAAAACAGATCACAATGAGTATCTGGACGTACATTGAACATTTAAGGAAGATCCTCACTTTACTACTGTGGCATCAAGTCACTTTCTAAAGGAAAATATTGATGCTAGGTTATTATTTGCCCGTAGTCTTTAGAATCCCGACAGCTTTATTCACCAACACCTACCGTATCCTACCGTAGTCCACCGTAATACCAAAACGGATTTTAGAAACGGATTTTAGATTCCTCGACAGCATTTCAAATGACTCCCCAACGCGGGTAAAATTTGAGCACAATCGGTGATCATAACACCGACAGCCTTACCCACATCTACCGTAACCTACCGTAATCAGCCGTAAATTTTAAATGCCAAAGACCACCAGTATAATCTTCTTGAGGCATTAGCTATCACTTACCAAAATAAACCTTCGGACGAGCAGTACACCGCTCGACGGGCCGTGAATGAGTGACGGCTCTGACGTCTCCGACAACTGCAGTTGAACTCCATATCGTTGAATGAGGCGGTGTAATCTTAAACGAATCATTTTCAGGACGTCTGAAGGTTTCTCGAAGCAAAAACCTTTGCTTTGACGTTTCATAATCAATGGATTTTTGAAATATTTTTTATAAAAATAAAAGTGTGATTTGCCAAAATTTTGTCTGAAAGATTTGCGGTCTTCATTATATTAAATAAATGATTAATTAAATAACGAAAGTAAATAACATTAAAAACATAAACAACATAAACAAAAACATAAACATTATAATTTTATTTTACGACCGCCTTGTTGTTGTGCCAACTAACCTCTGAGATTCTTTTCCGTTTCGTAACACCTGCAGTAGCTCCTCCTTAGCGTTGAATGTTGTCCGAACGACAATTGGAAACTCCTCCTGTGAACAGAAACCGTGGCATCAGACTTCAGAATTGCTCGGTTTCCTACAGAAGAATGATATATCCTTACCGGAATGCGAAACTGTGCAAGGACGATATTGATGGCTTGTAGGATGACCAGATCATCGCCGGCATTGGACCTCAGCAGGCAGGAGTACAGTGTTGGAGTGATGGCCGAGAGCGTGAGGGTCACCTGGAAATTAGGTCACTTTTTGTCGTCTTTACTCTTATTCACCTTTACATGTAAAAAAATAGAAAATAAGCTTTCCAATAAATCCGTATCTAATACTCATAAAATTGTCGGTTCATGTCGCGAATATGGGCAGCATTGGATGGTTGGAATGCGCCAACCAATCAGATTACATTAAATTGGCGTGAAATTCAGACAAAGCTTGTACGGTCAGTATTCTGACTGGTCGGCATGTGTTCGGCCGGTGCTGTGCTTGATTATGATTGGCTGATGCGCCACCGCCTCTCAATGCTGCTCATCTTCGCGACATGAACCAGATATACTTTTTATTTCATATAAATAAAATGTCGTAGCAAACGAATCATAAAATGTCGTAGCAAACGAATACTTACCTCAGAAGGCAGCGGTCTTACTTCCGGCTCTTTCGGATAGATCCAAGGCAAGTCGAACGTGAGAACCAGCGGAGAAATTGCCTAGAACGAATTGTTAGTACGGCTGGGACTGTAGCCTAAGCCCTAGTTTACACTTGCGCCGCCACGCGGCGCGACATTACCTTCGCCATAGATATCGATTTTTCGTGTCGCCCCGTCGATATCTATTGCGACCATGGTGCCGCGCCGCGCAGCGACGCAAGTATAAACTAGGGCTAAGAAGCGGCCACAAATGCGTAACAATCGATAATCGATAAAGATCACCATAGGCGGAGCTTTTGGCACAGAGACTTGTAAAAGTTCGAATGAATTTTATTCGTTTTTGAATATTCGAATTCGAATGTTCAAAAATCGCGTTTTTCGAATGCATTGGGATTCGAGTAATCAGAAAATCGAGTTCTTGAATGTATTTGGATTGCAATGTTCAAAAAATCGCGTTTTCACATGTATTCGCATTCAAATTCTCAGAAAATCGCCTCTTTCTTATATATTCGCACTCGAATGTTTGTTAATATCAAGCAATCGAAGTCATTCGAATATTCGAAAGACATTCTAGAGCACAAATTCAGTGTTGTGAAACGAAGCGCCTAACAGATCTAGAAGAAGACCTTGAGTTACGGCACATATTTCAAGGAGAAATCTGAAGCAGTGTCCGACGGGGCTCTTCTGGAAGCGCTGGAAAGGACATATCGTCAAACTGGGTGGCTTCCACCATTTTTTCTGACTTTTGTTGTTCATTTTTTAGCCGTTTTTTATGCAGAATTTTTTCACACAAATGTGGATACTTGCCTGAAGTATAATAGTTAGGAACTCACGCGCAGTTGTCGTCGAGCATTCTCGATATTCGCGGGAGGACCAGATATAGACACTTGATCGCTTTTATTCGTGGAGTCTCTGAAAACTACTGAGCATTTTATTTATTTGTTTAAATTGTACTAATCATTGCATTAGATTGTGCACAAATAAATTGCATTTTCTGATGCGTAACTTCAAACTCGCACAACTCAATATATTTTTAAACGAATAAATTGTCGAAATAATAAATAAGTAAATAAATAAGTAAATAAATAAAAGCACGTTTGCACAAGCTAACGCAAACCCATCAAACATGGAAAATTTTAATAAATAAAGCAGCTCTCACGTGTATTTGTTCGAGTCAGGGAAGTGAATATGGCAGCCGGTGTTCCGCATCACCTGCTGAATTCCTCGACCGGCTTTTCCGATAATGTGCGAGTGAATAGAGTGATGAATGTCCATTTTCAGTGTGACACGTTCCTTCTGAAATCGAACACAAGGTGGATTATTTGATACAATGGAGGGGATAAAGGAGTTAATCTGTCCATTTTGGGATGCGCCACGCATTCTAATTCTACTGGATATCGTGGAGGCGATTGGAATTCATATTCGCGAGAGCGAGCCGATGGCGAAGTCAATGTTTTCCTTCCCTGGTAAGCCTCACATGTAGTTACGGTTACAGAGAATTTTCGAATGCTCCACTGAATTCGAATACTGGAAACTTTTCTTAATCGATTGTTCGAATTCGGGTGCATTTGAAAAACGCAATCAAAATTAAAAATTAAAAACTAAAAGAGTCCAATGAAAAATCAAGTTTTTTCGACTTTTGAGAAATAACAACTAGGATTTTAAAATGTTCTAATTCAATTTTTAATGAAAACCTTTCGAATACCTATTCAACTAAGTAAAGTAGTAAATGTAAGATACGCTGCTATATAAGATTGCGTTGAATATCCGAGTGGCACCTTTCGAGTACTTGAATGATTGAGGCTTCCCGGAAATTGTTGAATACTCGTGAGATCAAACTCCAAAATTGTCTAATTATTGGAATTTGAAAATATTGGAAAAGCGTGATTCTCTCAATTTTCAAATTCAAATACATTCTTTCTTGATCATTCGAATTTAAATGCGTCCCAGAAATGCAATTTTTCGAATATTCATATCCGAAAATGTAAATTCCACTAAAAATTAATTGCATACCTTTTCGAATGGGTCAATTAGACATAAATACAATCCAGTACCAATTTACGGAATCAGGAGAGGTGGTGGGATTGTGCGGAGATCCGAACCAAGAACTTGGAAACGGCTGCACGTGACAGCCGAGGCCTCCTCCGACTGCGCTACCTCGTGACATTTAGCAGAATACCTACGGCATAAGGGTGCACTCTCAAAAATGATCTTTAAACTTGAAAAGATGTCACAGTTTAAGTGCGACTTCCTCTCCTGCTCTTACCTTTACTTGTAATGTTGCAACAATAAATTTTTTCGCTCGTTCGATCTCATCCAAATTTCCGATGACCTTCACGAACGGATCTGTAAAATTCATGTTTAAGTGGCTTTCTTTATAATTAACAAAAAAGAATAAAAACCTTGTGGTGGTTTAAAAAATTATGGCAGACTATGAAATTCATACCTTTTTTCGTTTTTGCGCCAATTTTTAATTGTGATGGCCAGCATACCTCGGCTCCAGAATGTTGTTTTACCTAAACTTTTAAATACATAAATAAATGAATGAATAAACAGGTTAGTGGCAAGAAAATGGTGATCCACCAGATAAATGCATAACGTATGATGTTTATATTTTCATAAATTTTGACATCAGAAACCAATGGTGTCATTTTTGAACCATTTGGAATGCGCCACGCATTTCACCATGTCCACTTAATGTCACGAAAACCTTTGGAACTCCAAAATTTTCCAAAAAATTTATTACTAAATATGCCTCTTAACTCAATGGTAGCGCAGATGTGTTATCATAAATGCCAGTGTCAAAGGTTTGAATTAAAGAAGAGCTTTAAGTGGGCAAATGGAGTATATATTCCTGTAGTATACCCCCGAAAAGAGGAATAGCTCTTATAATACCATTATACGGGGTGATAGATATGGAAAAAACGCGCCAATCTATTCGTAATTCCTGAAAATCCATGAAAAATGGTAAGTATTCAGGAAGGTGCTGTGGGGAATATGGCGAGAAAGTCTAGACAACGAGACGACTTTTCACTGGTCTTCTTCTCTCAGCAATAGAGTACCGGCAAATCGTCAAAACACTTGAAATACGGCAGAACAGCGTCTATAAAAATCGGATATAATGAAGAAAAATTTGGAAATTGCTGTCAGTGTGAGAGGTTGATTCCGGTTAGCGGTAGAGGTTTTATAAATCGAGCTCTTTTAACTGCAACTAAATTTCAAAAATTTGATCAACTTAAAATTTAAGCCAAACCTTACTAAAGAAATCCTCTGCATTCATGAAAATGGAACCAGCGTCACTCGTAGGCGTACCTGAAATCGGAAGCTTCATTGAATTCTGAACTGAGAGCTTGGCTGCTTCATTCTTACCCGTTATCATCGCCTCAAGTCGTCGTCGATCGACTTGTATTTTTTGTTCATATCTGCCGTCCTGTAGAAGGACGACATCGTCGGATAGCATTCACTCTGAAAACAATACTTTGTGCAAAAAAAACTTTAAAAATTGAAAATCCTTCGGGTCATCATCTACGACGGAAAAAAGGAGAAAAGCTGACAAAAGCATGCAGAAGGGAAAAGTCAGAAACTTAAAGATAGAAGGGAAAGGTTGGCGTTAATCGATCCTTATTTTGGATGCGTCGTATGTTCTGCTACTAAGCAACTTTTCAAGGGTAATTCTAATGTATATTTGGCCCATAGAACGATTTCTAGTAGCACATATTGAACGCTGATCCGCCAGCTTGCCCATTATACGTCCGTTCGTCTGTGTCTGCATCCGCGCAAAATTAATGGCCATTGAGCAGACTATGAATGCAGCCGTCGCCTGGTCCGACTGCACTACACGTGCCTCGCCAGTGAGGGTCCAGTTTATCAAATATCAAGCGGTGAACCATAGCAGCGGTTGTCCTGCCTGAATACTGACTGGAGCTTCGCCCAGAAAGCGCCACAGTACCCCAAGGGGGATAAGTCACGGCAAGCACAACGGGCGTTTATCGATCGAAAACTCGGGTAGCGCCATGTATTCTACTTACCTGCAATTTCTTAGATCCTGTCTAACCGTCCCGGAGCTATGGACAGGGCAGATAATTCTGACACCGTCGTGTTTGTTCAACTACTGAGCGGAATTTAAAAAAAAACTTAATCGATCTGGGAAAGAATCGAGCACAAAATCGATAAGAGTACGGCGTGAAAACGTTCCCTGCAGGCGACTCCCCCATGATTCATCGAGAGATGAGTATGAATATAGTTTGTCTAATGCAACAAGATTTGGAGACACTGTCAACAAGACGATTTCGTCATTTTGATGGCATTAAAGGAAATAATCTTTAAAAAACTCCTAAAAACAGTCAACACTTTCGGGTAGGTGACCCACTGCTAACCGCAGGTCGCCATCGAGAAGGTCGACGTTAAAACCGTGATAACCGCCGAAAAAAGGGCGCCGAAATAGGCTGATGAATCTGTGCCGCTAAAAAACGCGCGGCGGACGACGAAACATCTCAATGCTGTTATCCGCGACGACGAACCGCGAAGCGCTATCGTCGTCGTCAGAACCGGTTCATCATCATCATCACCACCACCAACGCCAGCAGCAGCAGCAACGGCAACAGTCAGCGTCTCGATTGGGTCAAGTCGATACGTCGTGATTGGCATGGCGACTGAGTTCGCCGAAGTGGAAGAAGGCTCCTCTGCTTCGAAAAAAAAAATCGCCTCGTCTTGATGTCAACGATAGGATTTCCCATCAACCACCGGTAGCTGATCTTCATGGGTTTCGTAGGGCCCAAGATCGAGCATAAGAAGCAGCACCTGGGCTTCTGACACCCCACACCAAGAAGCCAAGCTACTTCCCAGTGTCCGAGCTGTTTCGGTAAACCTCATTGAGGCCCAGGTCAGGTCTCATGCCAACGAAATGGGCCACTCTGGCACGCGACACGTATGGATGGAGACGATACTGTTAATTGTTTTAGCGGCAGAGCGACAGGGCAACTCCTCTAGTAGGAGGCGCTGTTTAAGAAATTTTGCGACAATCAATTCCTATCGACCGATATCGACCAATAGCAGTGCGTTTTCGTGGTCGGTCGAGCTCGAGAAAACTCATCCACCTCGTCAAACGCAGGTCCGCGACAACTCGTCCAGCATTTGTGTTCAGAACGACTAGCACGTTTGGGCGACTAAATGAAATGGAAAGTAGCAGTAAGAATAAGAGGTTTCTAAACCATTGAGCGTCTAGATTCAAAGTGTATAAATTAAATTCCCTGAAAATTCCAATTTTAAACTGGAGATCCCCCTATGATGGGGTCAACCCGTCCGTGCGTTCGTGCTTCCATCCACGCAAAATTAATGACTTCACAGCACAGACACCATGGTCAACGGACGGAATATATGACTTAGTGCTAGTATGTTGGCTGCAGAACAGACTGCGATATCGATCGCTCGTTCACCTTCGATCGATATTACCGATTTTTGCCAACAAATGTCAGCTTGAAGGAGGAGGTGTAAATGTGATGATTGCTGGATGAGTTTCACTACGAATTCTGTGCACAAACTATCGTGAATCAATATCGGCCAAATAATCAATCAATAAATCAATAAAAGGGATAAAATCAGTTTAATCAAAAAATAATCGTTTTTGTATTGTCGATTTTGCACAGAATGAACGTATTAAATGGTACTCACGAAAGTACAGTTCGACTTTATGGGCTTGGAAAATTTAAACAGTGTTAATATAAACCAATCAATATCGATCGATATCACTGCGCTTCGCTCAGAGTTAACCTTTTGAAGTAGAAATGCGACAGAAAGGGGGTTGGTTGAAGTGAGCGCTTTATGACAATGACAACGAAGGGGTACAGAGCTCGATGTCGACTGATCAGTTCCGACTTATGATTTGGGTAAGTCCTGCTACAGTAACGGGCATAGCCCACTGCCTGTCCTTCCGTCCATTCGTAAGTCCGCGCAAATTTAATGGCCGCTCAGTTTGCTTTTCAACAAATAAACAATATCGATTGGCCGTTCAATATCGATCGTTTACTATCGATTTCTGGATGCAGTAAGTATAGGTGCGACGATCTGTCTCTCCGTAGTGCCCAAAGCGGAAGTCATATTTTTTAATGGATTAATTGCTATAAAAAAGTGTACATATCAAAGGAAAAAGCCGAGAAAAAGTGTCGAGCACTCGGACGCGAACTCTTTACAATGAATTCGCGGAAATTCCAGTCTTCTTCGATTCAGCGAAGAACCGTCGAAGAACAGCACGAAGCGAGATCGTCTCCGAGGGCGCGCGCGCGAACCCTATCAATCATCCGATTCTCTGAAATCGTTCGCCGTCAACTGGCGGCCAGTAAATAACCGTAAAAAGCAACCAGCAAAGCGAACTGGTGGTGTATTGCGAAAGGCGCCAGCGAACAAACACCACACATGCACGCACATACAGGTGCATGAAGAACACCACTGTCTCCACCACCACCTCCACTACCACCTCTCAACCGGTTCTCCACGACGCCGTTGGTCTTATAGAGAGGACGACGACGTGAAGACGTGTGTCACGTGTGAGTATGCGTCTGTGTGTCACACCAGACGAATAGGAAGAAATCACCGGCGAATAGCCGCGATACGATCGCGAGACAATCGGGGATAACTCGGCGATCGCCAAGCTCACGCATTCAGCTGGAGCGGGCGGTAGAAGCCGAAGAGCTGCGGGCAGAGAACACCCAGAAGCTGTTGCTAGTTCGGCTTATGGCGACGGACGACGTGACGGCGGCGACATCGACGACGACGACGATCCCGGAACCGGTCGAGAACGAAGTGCTGGGCCGCAGAGTAGTAGGCGGTGGGTGATAACCGCCAATGCTAGCTGATTATCGCCTCCTGTGCCCAGGATGTAGGCCGCGTATGGCGCAGGCGGCAGGTAGCGCCACTCACGACGGTTCGATTCAGAGACCAGGCGTGGCAGCACTGTCTACTATGGGAATAGATGATTTTGCCGTTAAACAGCGCCATATTCGGTACATATCGGATTTATGCCCCATCGAGTGCAAGGCGCACTAGCCACTTAGAACAGTGGTTGCACCAAATCAGCTCAAGTACTGCTGACAACATACTCTCTCGCTCGCTTGTGACTCGCTGCTGGAATTGTGTGATGTGGCCTACTAACGGGGTGGGGGTAGGGCGAAAGCCTAATATTACCACGTATTTCTTAGAAGAGTAAGGCCCCGTTTATACTCCATTCGCTGCGAGTCGCCTCACTACGAGAATTACCAATATCGATTAGGACGAGCGACCCAATCGATATTGGCAATTCTTATCATGACGCGCTGCACGGCGAATAAACCCACTTTCGGCCACAATTTTTTCCGACCTCTGGAGTCGTTAAAGTTCGAAATAGTCTTCCTTTCCTTCTGTAAAACTACCTATATTCCTATAGCTCCATAGGCGGGATTTATACCCCACGATCAGTCCTTTGGCGGCGCGCGCGGCATTACGAAAGCTACCAACATCGATCGTCTGCGCGACCTAATCGATATTGCCAGCTGTCATAACTCCGGCTCGGCGGATGAAGTATAAATTCCGTCTTTCTGAGAGCAGCTTTGCTTGTCTTTTGGTTACTTCGTTGAGGGAGGGAGAAGGGTGGCGCCCACCCTTATTGGGAAAACGTCAAACTGGCGACATAGTCCATCCAGTACCCACGCACAGGACAGCGGACTAATCTTCCAAATTATCCATTCGTCAGTCAGGTGACTCCATTAGGAACCTTCCTAGTCAAGGACCGTCGCCATTGCTCGCCCCAGGGCCACACACGCGTGAACCGACGAGCAATTGCAGACTTTTCGTCCTTTCGCTCCTAAAATCCTACTCTTTTTTGTCATTATTTCATCTCCATACATTTTTCCTTCCTCTTTGTGATCTGTCCGACTGCCACCTCACTCTTCCTTCGAATTGTAGACGCACTGGTGGCTCGATGGGGTGCTATAGCCGGAGTTTGACTATGATGTGGGGCTCATCAGACATTTCGGTTTTCGTCGTATGTTTCCCTTTCCAGCAATGGGGCTCTTCGTCACCGTTGCGTTCGTATTCGTGATCACTTCGTTCATTTATCTGCTGGTGAAGAATCTGCATGCACGGGAGCGACTGAAGGTGAGCGCTTCTAGTCGTTCCTACTCATTTCCTTTCCAGTTTTTCCTTTTCTTTTCATTCTCCGTAAGCCGTTATCTTCCTCCAATCGGGAGAAACAGATGCACTGTCCTTCACCCTAAGAAACAGGGTGAGAACGACGCTATGGGACCGCTTATACTTGTTCTGCGATTCGCGCCAGTAAATCCCTGCCGATCGATAAGCACAGAATGCATGACAGTTGCAAACATGGCCTGATGCAAGTCTAAACCAAAGCGGCGGGACCTGCCCACTCTGTATCTCTCCAACGCCGAGTAAGTCTACTCTTGTTGAAGCAGACTTAAATGTCCTTCAGCAGCTACGATGTGCACATGTTCTAGCTTAGCGTCTCCATTTTAAAAACTTTCGAACAATTTCGTAGAATTTTATGGAAGGGAATGAAGTCTAACCATTATGTAGATTACGTGCCGCCGAAGTCCAAAGCGGTATTCATACTTCAGACGCCGGGTGACGCTGTGCTGTCATATCTATCCGTATCGGTTTGGTGGCACAAACGATCCATGTTAATTGCATTTATGAGGGCCTACTCATACTTCGCGACGAGATCGACTCGTCGACCGTGCAAAACGTGCAAATCGATTAGAACCGAGAAACTGCTCCGAAATCTGTTCGTACTCAAGCTCTGTCGCCGAAGTCGCGAAGTATGAACAGGGCCAACCCACACTGCTACGCGAGAGAAGTGTAAATTCACGTCTAATCCACAGTTTATACTCCCTGATCGTAACTAGGAACTTGGTGGTATGAGGTTCTTTCTTATTCTTGAGTCGTTAGTTTTCTTTTTTCCGATTCTTTAGACAGATCTGATCGCGCTTCTCATCTTTCTCAACCCTATCATACCATCAGGTTCACCTACTGACGTCTTATTCTTCTCAGCATTCTTCAAACTTACCTTCTGTTCCATGTCCAATTCTCGTTGAGTAGTTCAAAACCTTGTGAAGTTGTAGAGCCAAGATTGGAAACCACGCTCTATTCGGCTGGCGGTTAGGTATAATCGCCTCCTCCAGAGTCTGGAAAAGACAAGCGCGGTTTGAACGGTTACTCGACCAAAAACTATTTCAATCAAGTCACAGAAGCTTCAGAGGTCAGTAGAAAAATGAGATGAAGTGAGTACAAGACACCTCAGCTAACCTTATGGAAGCAACCAAGATCCTGCTAAGTCCCTTCGGATGTAGTCAGGTTGGGTGAATGAGAATGTCTAAGTTCTAAATAAATAAATAAACAACCGAACTAACCTTAGCGAAGTGGTTGGAGGCAGATTGGGCGAATGAGCCCATCCTCCGGGTCACCTCCTCAACGACCCTCCGGCAGTCCCCCTCTGGGGTCGAACCCGCAGAGGTCAGCAAAGGGGCCAGCTCTTGGGTTAGCGCCACCCACTCCTTTCTGCTATTGATTGCAGGATTCTTGAATGCAATCCACAGCGCCTCACCCAATCTGCCTCCATCGAGGATGATTTACCAGCCTCTTGGCTGCTTCCATAAGGTTAGATCTGTTACCTCTGCTCCATTTCGCCTTCTTCTGCTATTCTGTGAAGCTCCTGCGACTTGAACTAGTTTTTGAGCGAGTAACTTTTCAAGCCCCGATTGTCTTTGCCAGGCTCCGGAGAAAATTGAACACTTTTCATACCAAACTGGACACTCTTCTAAACAAGGTTTACGCTGTTGAAATCAAACTAAGCATCTTCCTAATCGCAGATAGAGATTCTTCCACATTAAAATAGAGGCTCTCCAAAACAGTTTGAATATATTTTTGTTGATAAGGGAATTTGTTGGATCTATTCTAGTCCGGAGGGGACGGGCAAATAGCTAAAAAGCTATATGTTGTTACAGGATGTTTTGTTGCGATCAAAACTCTAGCGCCAGGTGGGACTCGAACCCGCATCTTCTGCTTTCCGGGCAGCGATGTTCGCCTTACACCACCGGCGCTATTTGAACGCACGTAACATCCGCGATATCCTCCAGGTCTGTCAGGTGGTGTAAGGCGAACATCGCTGCCCGGAAAGCAGAAGATGCGGATTCGAGTCCCGCCTGGCGCAAGAGTTTTGATCGCAACAAAACATCCTGTAACAACATATAGCCTCTCTACCAGCCGCTCCAGGCTTAAGCAAATGTGTTAATAGCTAAAAAGCATTTAATAAATCGATTTGAGGCTTACCGAGCGGGCCCTGCAGAACAAAATAGGACCTAAAGTAGAAAAATTCATCAAGGAAAAACGAAAAAATATTTGTTTTCGTCGCAATTGTAAGCAGGAAAAGTTATGTGCCCTCCTCACCATGTTGTATCCTGGTTCTAACATGTCAGGCGGCGGTCAGCACGCGGCATGCGACTTTATGCGCCATCCTCACCATGTGCGACCCTGGTTATAACATGTCAGCCGGTGGTAGCACGCGGCAAGCCTACATTGCGTTGCTCTTTGCCCGCCGAGACGATTGTAAAACCGCGACGATTTTATTTATTTTTTTGTTTGTCTGTTCGTTTTCTTTTTGTGTCGTTCAGGTACTATCTCCTTCTGCAGGAGCTGGTCAGTCGTCGATTTATTACATGCTTTTTAGTTATGTGCCCTCCCCCGGACTAGGATAGATCCAATTTGTTATGCTCCTCTTTTAAATTTTTTATTTCACCTGCCCCAACAACTTGACACACTCTTAGATTTTTTATAAGCTTTTTGAATTTTCAAGAAAATAATAAAATGAAAATTTAACTTTTTTCGAAGAAGAATAATGGTTTCAAGTTTATTTAATGGTGCGTAAAGTCAGCAGTTTGTTTTTAGCATCGCGCCATGCACTTTTACAGCTCGTTGCGATTTTCATTTGATTGATAGTGGTGCTGCTTACTTGAAAATCAGGGTGTTTTCTACAATTGATACTGTGGTGCCACTGACAAGTGTCTAACTCTATAGGCAAACCAAATTTTTGGCATCAATCACGTGAAAGCCTCGACATCCTGGGCTAGTGTATGGTGCTTGTTTCTCTCTAGTACAAGTTTTAAACTTATATTTCTTTGAAAATAAAATGTTTACAAAATTTCAAACAGTGCGTCCACTTATTGAGGCAATGAAATAATTTTTAGAAAGTCATCAGTCAGAAGTTTTATCAAAAATTAATCTAACTGTCATCGAAAGTATCCATTTTAATCTGGAAGACGCACATTTTGATTTGAAGAATGTTAGTTCGATTTCAGAAGCGTCAGCCTATGATTTACGAGAGTGTTCGGCTCTATCCTAGTCGGGGGAGGGCATAAATTAAAATAATGCAATACACTGACTTGGGATTCGTGGAGCGGGTTCTAGAGGACAAAATAGGGCCTATGCTGACAAAATCCACAAGAAAAACAAAAAATACGACAAAAAATGAAAAATCATCACTGTTGTAAAGCTATGTGGCGCCCCTCACAATAACAGATACTGGTTATAACATGTCAGACGGCGGTCAGCACGCGATATGCGGCTTTACATGTCCATCTCACTACACTAGATCCGGTTACAACATGTCAGGCGGCGGTCAGCTGGTTCGAATACCCCTTGCCCGCCGGGACGTCTTTACAACCGCGAGTATTTGTTTGTTTGTGTTTGTTTTTTCTTTGTTTGCTTTCTGGGTCCTATTCTGTTCTCTAGAAGCTGCTCGGTAAATCCCAATTCAAATGGTTGCGTAATTTTTAGTTATGTGGTCCTCCTCCCTGACTAGGATGGATCCGAGTGTCCAGTTTGATTTTAAAAGTGTTCGGTTTGAGATGAAAATGGCATATCTTGTCATCCAGACCGAAAAATCAGCGCATTCCTGAAATGTTTGACGTGTTATTTGGCTATAATAATACCTCTGCAGCCAACAGTTGGACTTTTAGGGCATGAACTGTCCTCGTTCCTATCCGCTGGTTGGACACGCGCTGATAATGAAGCCGGACGCGGAAGGGTTCATCAACCAAGTAACCTTTGAAGTCGTCTAGGCTCTTCAGAAGAGATTATCTGAAGAGTATGGTGATTTCCTTCAGGTGATGGGCATGGCGTATATGTATCCGGACACGCCGAGGATGGTTCTGCTGTGGCTGGGAACGATCCCTATAGTGATGCTGTATTCCGCACGTCTTGTTGAGAAAATTCTCTCGTCGAGTCGCCATCTCAACAAAGGATTCGCCTACCGTCTGCTCGAGGCTTGGCTCGGTCAGGGGATTATCACAAGGTGAGCATAAGCAGCACGTTGAATTGGCGCCATCCTAGTTGGGTGGGGCCAGTGGGCCTAGATCTGTGTGAAATTGTGTAAAACTGCCGGCTATACGCACATTAACACACCACCAAACTGAACATCTCCCAACTAGGACACCGATGTCAAATTTATGAAGCCCCATGTTACAGCAACATGGTCAAGTGGCGTCCGACACGAAAACTGCTCACGCCGACGTTTCACTACGACATTCTGAAGGACTACATGCCTACATTCAACGAACAGTCGCAGATCCTTGTGAAGAAGCTGGCCGAGCTCCCTGAAGGGTACGCTTTGTTCTCCTTAACCTTTTCTAATCGGGAGGACAGGACGGGTCATCGAGCGCATAATTCAGTAACCTATGTCACTAAAAGCCTGTTCATAGCCTGCGTTTGCAACGAGTCGCAGTCACGCGGGTAAAATATGTGAATCGATTGATTCCGCGCGGTGGACAGAAATCGATTTTATGTTTTTTTTTGCGAAGAACCGCAGCTCGCTGCGCTACGGACTCTGAACTTGCCTTTGGCAAGTCAGCTCACGTAGATTTGCGCACGTTTTTGCACTATTCTCCTTTCCTCCCCTCCCCACCCCATTAGGAAGGCCTCTAGAGGCCATTTGCTTTCAGTGAGCCGGTAGAATTGCTGTCGATCATTACACTCTGCGGTCTAGACATCATTTGCGAGACCTCGATGGGAAAGAGTGCAAACGCACAGCTAGACAAGGTATGCTTTTTCTGTTCAGTGTCGTTTATACTTTCCATCGCGTTGTCGCCGACATTCTAGAGCTATTGAGCATTCAAGCGGATAGTATCATACGGTGTTTCTGTGTCGCTGGTATCGACCAGTCAGCGTGCAGGGTCGATATCGATCCTTTTGTGCTGCTCACGACTGGAGTATAGACGCTTTTCTAGTCTCCAAAAACGCTGATGTAAACGTTTTGTCCGCTGTTTAACGCGATCTCTTTCTGATTTTTTTTCGCTCCAACGCTGTGGTGTGGGAGTATAAACGGCTGAGCTTACAGGACAATGACTACGTGAGAGCGGTGCATAAGATCAACGTCTTGGTGCAGGAGCGGACCAAGAATCCGCTAATGTGGAATGATTTCATCTACAATAAGTAAGCTCCTTTTTTGTACAGTGTCCGCGCGGCTCAGCAGTTCGAGGCTCACAAAAAATCGATTTTCTGTGCTGCTCAATTGATATGGTGTCTTAGCATAGTCTATGTCTAAGGCCCCGTTTGTACTTCATTTTCCGCGAGCTGCATAATTATGGAGGTTGCCAATATTAACGACGTCGCGTGGCTTGATCAATGTTGATAATTCTCACTATAGCGCGCCGCGCGACGGGTGGAGTGGAGTTTAAACGAGGCCTAAGGCTAGACAGGTGGGGTCCAGGCTTTCTACTTTTCCGGCATTTTAGGTTCGGCAACGGGGAAGAGGAGAAGAAATGCTTGGAAACCTTGCAGTCGTTCACGAAGAAGGTGAGTTTCGCCGACGTAAGGCCCCGTTTATACTTCGTCGCGGTGCGACGCGACGGCCACGCAATGAGGCCAAATTGATCGATCGCGTCGCACAATCAATATGGTCATTATACGTGGCGTCGCGTCGCGCCGCGACGAAGTATAAACGGGGCCCAACTCTTAGATTGGCGGTAGAGGGTGAAAGTTAGTGATTGCTTAGCGATTGAGAGCCGTTTTGTTGAACGCTGCGGTAATCACACTGTAGGTGATAATTGGTTCGTGCGTCTTGGTCTGCATCCTTCCGCTCCAGTGTAGGTAGGCACTTTGATCAATATCAGTGCTTTCTGACGGATGACGGATGACGTAATCGTGATAACCATTGTGCGAACTTCACAATCAGAAGTTGAAAATCAGTGAACTGATGAGCACTGATGAATGCTACGCATGTTGACGACAAGAAGAATGAACGGTAGGCCGTTTCTCACAAGAATAGTGACCATTTTTGTATTTTCCTGCTCTGTAGACTTTGTTCAGCGGTTTGTACGAATATTTTAAAAAATGGCCATCTGTCAGATTAAAATTCATCCGTGCATCCGTGCGTGCATCCGTCTGCTTCCGTACTGAGCAGTTTCGAGAAGTAGTATTGATTTTCGTCGTAAAACACGTGTTTGTAATGACCATTGAACGAACTTTACAGAAGTTAATAAAAATTCGATTAATGTGTAATATACACCATTTTCGCGTCGAATTGGAACACTTCTAGACAAGCTTAACTCTGTTGAAATCAAAATGGACATATTCCAATTCAAAATAGGTCAGAATAATTTTTTGTTCGAAGAAAATTTAGTATGACTTTCGTTGAATTTTTTAAACTCAACTGTCCTATAGGTGAAAACCTTGCTTGAAATTTTATAAAATTTTTATTTTTAAGGAAAAATACTGTTTAAAGCTTGTTTTAAAGTGCAGAAAGGCAGCGATTCTTTTAATGTCTAAAAGGAAGTTGTATCATGGTGTCGCCCAAGACCTCACGACCTTCATTTGACTAGCAGCACAACAACAAAAACAATAGAAACCGCCTATGTCTTCACTTCGCTGTTTCAAGTAAGCAGCATTCACACTCAATCAATTTAGAATAGCAGAGCTGTACAACTGCAAGGCTCATTCTCTTCCTTCAATATGCTAAAAATTGCTGCCTTGCTGTGCTTTAGAATAACCTTTTAACCACAATTTTCCTTAAGAAATAAAAATTGCATAAAACTTCAAACGATGCATTCACTTATTGAGCAGCTGAATTTAGAAATTTCAGAATGTTATACTAAGTTTTCCTTAAACAAATTTCATCCTGACCATCTTAGAGAGCCTATAGTTTATTATCGGAAAGCGCTCCGGTTTAATTTGGAAAATGTCCATTTTGATTTGAAAGGCGTCAAGCTTGCTTAGAAGAGTGTCCACATTGGTTTGAAATGTGTCCAATGTATCGTCGACAGCGACGATGGCCACCTATCTATGCCCCGCCTTCTTGTTGGGGGGTCCTCATCGACCTCCATACCGACACTTCTCTCACAACATTTGCCGAATAAACACGTTCCTCTTCAATCGGAAGTGAAAATTGCACTGTATATTTTGTCCCTTCAAATTGATGGCCGCTTAGCGGGTCTACATGGCTAAACATAGACAAAAGCTGCCCATATGAACATGTTTTTGAGTGCAGGTAGAGTACATAACCCGGCAAGTTCCGCATAAACTACCTCTCTGTCTGTCTGTGTGTGCGTCCGCTAAGAATTGACGGCCGTTATAAGATGTTTACAACACGTCGACAGAACATTTTGATAACATCGGTTTCGTACGTAATTACGGTATGGACGTGTGAGAGCTAGCTTCTTGTCGGCTGGATACTTGCACCGTATCTGAAAAGATGAGAAATCATAGTGCATGGCGCAGTCGGAGATATTGGTTTTAAGCTTTACAAGTCTGTACTTTAATTGAGTACAAAAATCAGTGTTACCGAAAGTTTTTTAAACGAAGTATGAACTCCTTAATTTTTTCCGGACGGACACACACCTAGTTGAAGCAGTCCTCGACCGGTTATTTACCCTACCAGCACTCAAAAACCTTTTTGAGGACTCTTTCTAGTGTGCTGCGAAGCCTTCTAAACGGCCATCAGTTTTGCGCAGAAACACGAACTTGAACACGAACGATATTGTTTGATGCCGGCCTTCACTCGTCTAAGCCGCACTAAGCCGTAGGAGCGTGGTAGCGCAGTCGGAGAAGACGTCAGCTGTCGCATGCATCCTGATTCAGGGTTCTTGGTTCGGATCCAATGAAGGTAACCTGCAGACGCGTTATTTAGGTGATTGCGGAGCGCAGGAAACATCTGGAAGATCGTAACTGGCAGTTCGAAGGGCGATTGGCGTTCCTGGATCTGCTGTTGGACATGGCCCATCAGGGTCAGATTGACGACGATGAGATCCAGTGCCAGGTTCGAACTCCTTTTCTGTCACACATCGCCTGAATACAGCCTCAACGGTGATCCGGAAGAAGATGAGGAGTGTCTATTTGTCCACGATTTCAGGTGGACACTGTTATGTTCGCCGGTCACGACACCACGTCAACGGGCTCCAGTTGGGCGCTTTACCTTCTCGGTTGCTATCCAGAGATCCAGAGGAAAGTTCAGGTATGGGCAGGATATTCGGTTGTAGTCCCTAAAGTGGAACAGACTCAACTAGGCTCGTTCCATACTTCCATGATGCGACGGCTGTAGGTCATTTTCATCTACCCTCGAGAATTCTTTCGATGAGTTTCAGTCGGTTGAGATCATCATCGTCATTTACTACATGGTACACTGAAACCTAAAGAAGCAACTGCAAAAAAAGCCCAGCACAATAAAATTTATGAACAATAAGAGAGGATCTACTGTTTAAGAACAGGTACCGAAGACGAATGAACAGGGCTACATTACAACAGTAAAGAAAGAAAACCAGCAGTAGCAAATAAAAATAAACAAATAAACAAAAACGCCAGCTGAACAATCAACGACGGAGAGCGTTCCTAGCAGGAACTTTGCGGAGACAGACAGCCTTTCTGGAAGGACTTCTTCATGATGAGATGGGTGTGCCAGGGTGCTTAGGGCGAAAATGCAACCTCACCCGTCCGAGAGATCGTGTCCTATCGTTGTTCCTCGTATCCAACCAAAAATCACAACACATTTTGGGGTGCGTTCGTATCGGCTGGTCGTTGGGCGCCGCAGCCAGGTGGCCATACCTGCGGCGTCAATTATCAGATTGATAGCTCTGACAAGGTCGTTGTTGTCGGTATTAGAAGTCCGCACATCATCCTTATCTTTCTTCCCTTTCCTGCTCTGAACATTTTTAGCAGCAGCTGTCAGCGACATGGTGTTTCAGTATGAGCGCAGTATAAATAGACCTTATAAGGTGGCTCACGAAAACAATTGTTCCCGCCACAAGGAACTCGCTTCCGTATAGATTTAGATATGAATAGCAGTAGTAGATGTGAAGTGGTATAGTAGAAGTTGACGTCGACAGTGTTGTATACCGCAGCAGACATGTCCGTAGCTGATGATAGACAGATTATTTATGCTCGTGGATAAATACTCACTTGATCCGGTATGAGGTAGGTGGTGACGCGAAGTATAGATCCAGCGACCCTCAAGATCTTGGAAATCCTTCGGCCCACAAGAACCCGGTACATATCGTTCCGATTTAGTGTGCCTATAGGTCCGGCAAACCGGCCAGGAGCTTTCCTTCAAAATCGGATCTCCATATAAGTTGGGAGAAGCCAAACGATATCCTTCTCTCAGACACATTTACATCCGCACCGACAAAAAATCCATTTGCGGTCACTTGTCTGTCGTTCTCGGCATTCTTGCTTCAGCTCAAAATCCACCTTCCTTCTTGATGTATATATGTTTGACGTTTCTTCTTACGTTTACTACGTAAGTGACACTTATGCACAAAACAACACTGAAGTAGAACCAACAACAAATACATCACAACAACATCGTAAGATAGGATAACAAAAAAGAAAAAGAAAAACTAAGGATAAGTTGAAGAAGTGAAAGAGAGTAGGAAAGATGTATGACCTCACGGAACAAGCTCCTTGTAAACCAGCTTTTTGACTCTAACAAGTAATAGTTGGACCCGCCTACCTATTGTAAAAAGGTCAGGTGTTGATCCCTCTCCTCCGTAACTTTTCTCAAGGCCAAAAAGTGTGAGGACAGCTTCCACTGCGTTCTCCACGACGTGCTCAGCACATACGGGCCGGGCGTGCGGCCAAGGTAGAGCTTCTGCCCTACAAGGTCACTCATCGCGGGAACCGTTGCGAAAGCCTTAACATCCATACCGCTCCTTGTCGCGTTGACTGCCGGCTGGTTTCTTTCGTGGTCTGCCATTACTGTTCTTGAAGTCCTGGGCTCCTCTTTCTTCTTAGATTGATTCTGTTGGAGTCGCTGGTCCTTTGGGTTCTTCTTGCGGAGTCTTCGGCCTGATCACCAATTCTCATGTGTCCACACAAAGAGGGTTTTAACAGATTTATTAGTGAGGGGAGCTTATATACACCCAGTCCGTATATCAGTATCTCCTCCCTTATCCCTCTGCTGCCCACTTCTTTGTCACCCCTCAACAGTGGCAATAATATAATAATAACAACAGTGATAACAACAAGAGTAAATATGTCGTGTTTCGCCTATATCTTCAAACGAAGCATTTTTTGAAATAGTAATTCCTACTCATCAA
Source organism: Heligmosomoides polygyrus polygyrus (assembly GCA_947396885.1). Classification (NCBI taxonomy): domain Eukaryota; kingdom Metazoa; phylum Nematoda; class Chromadorea; order Rhabditida; family Heligmosomidae; genus Heligmosomoides; species Heligmosomoides polygyrus. The sequence continues at coordinate 1,404,291 of OX377201.1, forward strand.
TGTTTTTGCAATATTATATGTTAAACATGATATGAGGAACAAAAGCCGTCTTTGTGTCCTGTAGTGTGGCGTGGTGCATCAATCGAATGAATTGTTGGCCTGCCTTCTTCAATCATTTTGGTGTCGTGACGAAGATTTAGCAGTCGTTTGCATTTTTCGGTAAGTGTCTGAATGGTGCAGCTAGGTTCTGCTTCGATTTTGTCGAGCAGTTTCAGTCTGATAAAGGCATCTTCGGGGGCATGGAGTCCACAGACGAAGATTAAACACTTGAATTGGTTGTCGTCGCATTCCGCGAGCTTGAATTTGGCACACTCACGATTAACATGTCCGGCATATGTAGCAAAATCATCTTTTGGATTTTTGACCAGTTTCATGCAGGCGTATCGTGCGCTGAATAGTGATTGTTGCGGTCCGAACAAATCCTTGAGTGTCTTGACTGCTTGATCAAAGGATACTTCCTTTGGTGTTCGGGGAAGAATGTAGTTGGAAAATTTTTCGTAGGAGACAGCATCTAACTTGTGCAGCAAAAGTCGAACTTTTGATGGCTCATCCAGACTGCTTGCGTCCACGGTGAAAATATCCTCATGCCGGCGGTACCAAACTTCGAACGTAACGTCGGCCTCAGGGTCGTATGAGAAGGGGGTTATCCGTCCGGCGAGAGTATCGAAGTGCTTGGTGGGGTTGGCAGCCGATGTCTCCGGGGGATGAGCGACGTTGGTGATTCCTTGGATTGCGGACGCAAGACTACTCAGTAGTTGCTGAAATTGCTGCTCCGAAAAAGTTGCCATCTTACCACCTGGCGGTTCTTGATCCTGATCGCCACTGTTGAGTAAAGGAGTCTGCGTACTTGCTTAAGTATAGCGCGAATTTCGGCTCCGGCTTGCAGTCCTTTTTGATGTGAAGCGTTGTTGCAAAACAGTTCCGATTTCTTTGGTAATGTTCTAGCATTCATTTAGAGGTCAGTTCTTCGTCCTGTAGAACCCTCATTATATCGAGATATGTCAAGCTTCTCATAGATTTAGTCCAACATTGTTCTTTGCTTGCCAGCTTTGTTAACAGCGTTTTATTACGGCCGACTGTTTCGTCTTGTCAAGGCCTGAAAGATGTTCGAAAGTTTTGAGGCTGCAAAGCTCACTGTGTCAAAAACATGATCTCTATATATACCGGTAATGACATTAAAGATGATCCTTGGGGTTAATATGAGACGTACAGGTTCTAATAAATAATCACCTGTATTCACTACTGAACATAATGTGCGTTGAGCTATCTCAGATTTGACAAAACTGCTGTGTTTTGCTCGAACGGCAAACATATAATGTTGGAGTCCTTCGCAAAGTGATAATTAATTATATTAGCTATTTTCCAAGGGAAATATTGGAGACGGATGCGTATTAGAAGATTCATACTGCTATGCATACTTCACGCCGAACGATACGATTCGAGATGGACCGATTTATTGGCGGCCTAGCGTTTCGGCCCATTCGTCGTCTTCTTAGGCCTAAAAATGGTTCAGTGGTGCAGAGTTTGCTCCCTGTCAGGTAAAAAACCACTTAACATAGCCTTCTCGGTCATCTTTCGAGTTAGAAAACAGAAACAGTTGCTTACGATAGTTTCTGCTATGCATAGGCCATAGGCGTCCTTGAAAAAGCTCTCTGACCCATGGGTTCGCGTAGAATAGCTGTCGCACTGAGCGACGGACAGTGAGCGTTTGGCCACCGACGTACTTGCGGTGGAGGAACCTTCCGTGCTTTTGATGCTTACTAGATCCTTCAACACCACTCCGAACTCATCAACCAACTGTTGGATCGCTACCCACCGTCACAGCAGTTGGCTTGTACAGTTTTTGAGGCTCGTCATACGCCAGCCACTCAGTACTCCACCTCGGTGTAGAATTAAGATTCCGAAATATTCCACATTAAGTCGCTAAGCGGATCTCTTCACATTCGAAGTCGTTTTCACAGTAGTTCACACCGTAGTCTTCATTATTGCATAAACGAACCATCGTGGTATCTGTCTGTCGAACGTCTTTACATTGATCGAGACATATCACAAAGCTTACTAAATATGTAAGCGTAGGAATGTCGTGTTTGGGTCTAGGCCATGTAACCATGTGCATTTTACCGCTTGGTACAACATGTAGCATTGCCGCAGGTATGATGCCATCGGTGTTCTTATCACGTGCATCGTGCTTGCTGGCTCATTATGTAGCGCGACTACGATTGCATGCATATGGCTCAACTAAGTGTCACATCTGTGTCATCCTGTAATGCTTTCGCCTTGTTGTCAGACTTCAGTATGCAGAATCTAAATACCGGTGCGGTGTACGGTTCATTGGTTTATGGTTGTTCAACTTTGTTGAATAACTCCGGTATTGGCTGCTGATGGCTGCCCCGATAGCATTATAAGCGATTTGAATGGGGACGAGCTACGCTGAAGGTATCTTTAATTGACCAGAATTTATGCTCCTGTTCCGAATCCTTGCCAGTATTTTCAACCGTTTGGCCTCGACATCCCACTTCAACTCTAGCTTTCGCCTTTACTGCTCTAGCCAACTCCAGATGGTGGAAGTCCACTTCTTGCCGGTCCTTGTTTTGTTGTCAATGTGGTTTTGTGCGATGTGTGGCTTTATAGTCCTGATTGTCAGACATGGTGTGTGAACACACGACAGCATGTTTATGCCTATGTTTATTACGTTTACAGAAGGCGATTTTTGAAGAATAGCCAGCTTACAGAAGACGAGGAAAACATTTATTTTTACCTAGAAATATTTACCTGCCGATGACGATCTATGGAAGTGCAGCATCGTTCATGCCAGAACGACCGCTCGAGACGACGACGTAGGATCGACTACTGGTTCATGGCGCTCATACGTAATGACGCGTGAAAGACGGATAGTTGCAGGTCAAAGCGTTTAGGCGGAGTACGGGTTATCATTCAGAAGCAATTGGTCACGTTAGATAGCAAAGACATGTGCTGTGAGCAGTTAATCATTTTGAAACGGCGACTTCAAAGTTCACCGAACCGACAGCCCTACCAAATTAGAGCAGAATACATGTCGTCCAGCCAATCACTGATTTGATTCACAAGAAAATGAATGAATACGAGCACATTGTTGAACATAAAGACATATGATCGATGCCAGCGCTATACTCTGGGTGGTTCAACGCTGCATCTTCGAAACTGCGGGACATCATCAGAGATGACATCGAGGCACATACAGAATTCAATTGAGGTTAAACCCAAGGGGAGGTAGGAGCCCTTAAAATGGTAGAACGAGGAACACGCCCGTCCAGCGGTCCGGAGGAGGGAGGAGTCTGTATCTTCATATCTTGAGTTACGTAGTTCGGGCTGAGCCGTTGCGCGCAGTTGGCTACAGTGCGCGTGGGCTACCGTAACCCACAAATGTTTAAAGCTGGAAAGCCTGGGTCATATACTGCAAGCTTCAGTAAATGACTGACATGATGAAAACGCTCACCTCCAAGAAGAATGAAGAATGTTGTGGTAATATAACTGAATTGCACCTCCAACTGAAATGCGAACGCCGTGCCAATACCAGAGAAGTGGCAATGACGCACTGACGGCTTTGAGATGCTTAAAGTGTGAATACGAGGCGCGCAAAAATTTTTAATTCTTCCTTTTCACGTTTTACGGTTGAGAAAAGAGCTGAATTAGCTCTTTGACTGTTTATCTTGTACTGTGCACGCCACGTGGTGGTTCAGTGTGCAACCTCAAACTTGGGAATTAAGCGGTTAATATTTAGATTACATAAGTAAATTACATAAATAGGTCACAAATATACACATCCTGGGTTGCAGTGCTTCGTGCTCTTACGGTGCACTTGAATCTGAACCTATTTCAAAGAAGCCTAAGGATATAACAGTACAAATAAAGAAATGAGAGAAGAATGTTAAGTACAACATCATGTCTATTTATAGCGCATTAGACCAGGTAGCAATGCTAAGCGGTACATAAAGAGCTGGGGCTAGATTCATCAATCATACTGCAGGTATAATTTTACCGCGGATTCACTATATCGACCTAATTAGATATAGATGACACAATTGAGGCTCTTCCGATATTCTTGGCAGGCTTTCACTGCTTAGCAGTGTCATGGTCTACGACCTCTTCCGCACCTTGTAAGGCGCCGCTCCCTCTGTTAGGGGCAGCTGCTGGGCTGTTTAGCACAGTGGACGGCACTCTCTCAACGAACGTGGTGAGCACCGGTCGGGCTCCACCACTACACTTCCTTCTTTTCATACTAAATCTGAACCACCGCCTTGCGTTTATCATTGTGACAAGGGCCACCATACCCGCGTCTTTCGCACTCATCCTGGTGCATCGGCCTAATAACCAAATTCTCCCGTGTCAAGCCGTACCAACCTTGGGACCGGGAGCGAAGACAGCTTGGATTTATCATAGTCGAGGGGGGGGGCACGTATCTAAAGAGTACTAACAAATCGACTTGAGACTTACCAAGCGGCTCCTGGAGAACACGATAGCTCATAAATTTAGAAAATTCCCGAAGAAAAAAAAAGAAAAATTATATTTGTTTTCGCCGTGGTTGTAAGGAGGCGAAGTTATGTGCTCTCCTCGCCATTTAGATCCTGGCTATGACATGTCGGGCAGTGGTCAGCACACGGCATGACTTCATTGCGTCGCTCTTTGCCCGCCGAGACGGTTTAAAGCCGCGGCGATTTGATTTTTTGTTTACTCCCAAGTTTCTTCTTTTCTTTTAGGTTCTATCGTATCCTCCAGGAGTCGCTCGGTAAATCTCACGTCGATTGACAGCTTTTTCTAGAGCAAATATCACAGTCTTTTCCAAGACTAAGAATCTTAACTGATTCCTCCAATACCGAGGGAAATCTGCTCCGGTACCAAATACCTGGAGGCATTTTTTGCTGTTTTTTTCACAAAAATAACCTTTTTAACCCGGAAGTCTCGCAAAAAATGGCGTTGCACTTCCAAAGAACACCAGTCATCAATTGGGCAACGACGCTGAAGAACCTTGTTTCCAGATACGCGGGGTACACAGAAAAGTAGACTATCCTACAGTAGACGAGGATAGCTACGAACAATGCAAATCATCTACTGCGCTCCTACAGAATGGAGCAAATTGAATCAAGGAAGGAAGACGGAAGCTTGAAATCTTCTACATCAATTAGACAGTATACGAAAACTGCAAAAATAAGCCCGATAAAAAGGATGTTATGCTATGAAAAGAACAGATAGAGAGTGAATCACAACTGCAGAAAGAGATCGCCAGTGCAGACGATCTAATTTTCAAGTTGACAACACGGTTTGAAGAAACCAAATGTGTGAGGGTTACAACGAGTGTAAAATTAGGTTATGTTTCTCAGAGATCTCCATTCCTGCAGAGCGCATCTTCCAACAGCTCTTATGAACTAGTAGTCGAGGAAGATAATACCAATCAAATGAAGCTTGTTCCAAGCGATAGTAAGCTTCAAACTCAGCAGTCATCGGGCAAATTGAAAGCGATGCACGGCAACTTCCTCGGCCTTTAATAACATTACATATAGTAAATACCATAACCAAAACATACAATAATAACGGTAAATACTAACCATGCAGCAGGTCTCGCTAACAGAGCCTCACTAGAGCGATGCTTCTTACAAATAAAGTTACTGTAAACAACACTTTTGTTGATCTTTTTAATCACTACATGATATGCCTCAGCGCATCGATCTGCTCATCCCTACTGTTAATTTCGGGGTTCAGTCCCCTAATTGCAAGGGCCTCGAACAATTCCCTTTCTAGCGGAGTTATCAGTGAGCGGTGTAATACGATAACTTTAATTGCAGGAGGGTCTTCATGAGTGTGGTGGAGAGTGCGACGTCGCGAAAAGCTGTCGTAGGGTAAGAAGTCGCATATGCTCGTTCAGACGTCTGCAAAGCGCCGCATCGTTTCTCCTATATAGTTCTGACCACAGCCTTCGCAAGTGACCTGATACGCAGTGCAGCGCAATTGACAGATTTTATTATCGATCTAAGTAAAAAGTGATACAGAGGGATACGGAGGTACAGAGATGCAGATATGATGACTGACATACCAATACCGCTGGTAAGCGCTCCTGGAGAACGGCAAGAATTCCAAAACATTCACATCTAGACATAGCCAGTTATCGATATTTACATAGTAACACTGAAGTGAGGATTCAGTATACGAGTTGAGTTGTTGCCACAAAAGGGTCTACAAGACCTGAAGAACTTTACAAACTTTTTGGCAGAGAGGCCTGATGCAGGTATGGGCGCGACAAAGTAGTTGCTAGCATTACTGCTTGACCGCACATTCTCACTCCGTTTTTGAGGGCAGCTGAGGGTAAAGACACTCGCACTCGCAAGTCAACACGGCAGAGTTGTTCCAATCGGGACCTTCTGTTATTGTAGGATTTGAACAACAAACAATAGAAACTAGGCGGACGGGATGTAACAGTGTGTCTAGTAGTTCATTCGCTTCATCGCTCATGTTTAATTCTTACTCAGGAAGAAATCGACGAAGTTTTCGAGGATTGTGGCTGCATACTGCCTGAGCATCTTCCTAGGCTCAAGTATTTGGAGTGTTGCCTAAAGGTGAGGTCACAATGTGCCTTCAGTAGAATTCTGTTTATGCCACAACAAAGAGATCCAGGAATCGCTTCGCATATGCCCATCGGTGCCGATGATCAATAGAGAGCTGGGCGACGATCAGGAGTTGGAAGGTGTTGTCTTACCACGGGGCACACAAGTGGTCATCAATCAGTACATGGTGCATCGAGACCCGGCATGCTGGCCTGACCCGGAGAAGTTCGACCCAGACAGGTTCGTCTTGGCCTTCTTAGGTGATTATTTATGAGCATCAACCTTTGCCTTCAGATTCCTTCCCGAAAATTGCGTCGGTCGCCATCCCTACGCCTTCATACCTTTCTCTGCTGGTAGTAGGAACTGTATGGGTCAGAGGTAAACGTGCAGTGACCACTATTTAGGGCCTCTTTATGGTCTGTGATCAGGTAACATCAGCAAAGCATGCATATCGATTGAGGTCGTGTGATCGCACGACACTGGTCGATTTGCGTGCCTCGCACGGATGATCATTTCTCCGGACTATAAACAGGCCCTTATAGCCCTCACATCGTTAGATGTATTAATCTCTTTCAGATTTGGGATGATGGTAGAGAAGGTGATAGTGGCGTGGATTCTGCATCACTTCAATGTGCTTTCATTGCAGAATAGATGTGAGGTGAGTGGGTAGAGACCTGGAGGGGCTGTAACGCGGGATTCATACTTCTGCCGCAGAGCGGCGAGGCGTTGTGAAAGCTATCAATATCGATCCTCTGCGCAGCCGAATCGATAGATGGGTGGGTTCTGTATCGCTGCGCCACCCGGCGTCTGAAGTATAAATACCGCCTAACTACTTCAAGAAGCGGACGATAGCCACGAGTTGCGGGTTTCAGATAAAGACCAAGATCGAAATAGTCTTCCGACCCACCGATGGCATCAAGGTCCTTCTGGAGAAAAGACGTCCCGTAGCTTAGCTGCTAGGCTTGCTAAAGGTGTATCGGTACTATCGGGAAGTCAGCCGGGGCGTGTACATAGGGTGGACTCCAGGAATGTCTCAGCCAATCTCGTGATTTCATCGACTGACCAATGGTGAACGGATGGTAGCAGATACGATTGGTCAAAGCCGCCCACGTGTCCTCCCCTTTGCACGCCCAGGCAGGTTTCCCTGTAAGTACCGTGGTTCTTATCTTATTGTTTGTTGGTGATTGTTCCAGGTGGTTTTTATAGGTTCTGTTAATATAGCTTGTTTAGATGGTTGATTACGTTGTTGAGTTTGTTATTTTTGAGAAGTTTTACTATATAAATGTTAATAACAAACCGAAAGAGTCCTGCAATCTGTAGAAGAGTTTATGCTTCAGTCTGTCCGTCAGTCTGTCCGCGCCAAATTAATGGCTGTTGACAGCTCTGGGAATATGAAGCCAGGAACTGCCATCGAATCATCACCATTCGGTGGTGGTCGCCCGGAGGGCTTCCAGGTAGCCAAAATCGATTTTTCAAATCGATCGGTATCGATTTCTTCCGGACTTCAATGTGCGATGAGCATGATGCGGATATGTTGACTAGTGGCAGGATTCAAAAAAGGATTTCCAAACCGTATCGTTATCGTCGACTATATGTTCTTGGGAAGAGAGCCAGTCCGTGTGTCCATCCGTTCATCCGCGCAAAGATAATGGCTGCTGAAGGGGCCTCGTAATAACATATGTACAGGATCATCCTACGGATCAATATTGATGGACACCAATATGGAGGACGCTTGACAGGTTTCTTAAGGAGAGGAGAGTATCGCTTCGGCAATCAGTGTCGATCAATCCCGACGGCCGACTAATACGTCCACACGATTGGGCTTAGCTGTGGAAATTGAAAATATTGATCGGAATTCATTGATAAATCTAAATTTTCTTATTACTGGGAAGCCCGTCATTGTCCATTTATTCTGTGCAGAGGAACAGAGTGATTGACTCTATTCTAGGTATAAAAGCAGTTAATGATTAGATAACGAATCTGTCCACTTGCTGTAAATCCTGCCTAACCTATTCGCCAATTCCTATTCAACACAAATCGATCAAAGTAATCGATTTCTGTGTTGGATAGGAATTGCGCGAATAGGTTAGACAGGATTTATGTGCAGCAAGTGGACAGCTTCGATATCTAACCATTGACTGTTTTTATACCTAGGAGAATGTTCATTCGTCTGTTCGTCTGTTTAAAATTAAAGGACAGTGACGGGCTTTCCAGTAATAGGGAAATTTCGATTTATCAATGAATTTCAATCAATATTTTCTATTTTCGTGGCCTAAGCCCAATCGCAGGAATGTAATAACCAAAGTTCAATATCTAACAGCAAGTTAACAGCGTTGATATGCGCATTATTTGAATATATCATTTTACAAATCAAATTGGACACTTCTAAGTTAGCCTAAGAATTTTGAAATCAAAGCGAATCTTCCAAATTGAAGAGACCTTCAGACTGGTTAAACTACAGGCTCAGCAAGACGATTAGAATAATTTTTTGCTGAAGGAAAATTTCGTACAACTTTCTTTGAAATTGTTTAGTTCGCTTTTCCAAATCAAAGTAACGATTTCATATTTTTTGAGAAAAAATAAAAAGTTGATTTTTGTCTTGAAGCGCAAAATGCGGCAATCGTAATGCGTTAGAAAACGGGCGATTCTCTCGAAAAATTTGTTGCAATTTTTAAATGATTCATAGTTTAAACGCTGCTTACATAAAGCGTGAAAGTGAGGATATATGTCGGCACTTATTGGGTAAGCCCTAGTTTATACTTGCGCCGCCACGCGACGCAGCACCACGATCGCCATAGATATCGATTTTTCGCGTCGCTCGGTCCATATCATTTCCGACCATGGTGCCGCGCCGCGCAGCGGCTCAAGTGTAAACTACGGCTAAGTGAATTAAAACTTCTAAAGAAGCACACTTAAATTTTTCTTGAACAAAAAACCATTTTAGCTTCATTGGAGTCTCTAATTTAATGTAGAAAAAGCTATTTTGATTTAGAAGAGTTTGCTTTGATTTCAAAAGCCTTAGCACTAGTTTATATTTGCGCCGCCACGCGGGGCGGCATCACAGTCGCCATAGATATCGATTTTTCGCGTCGCCCGTCGATACCTATTCCGACCATAGTGCCGCGCGGCACAGCGGCGCAAGTATAAACGAGGGCTTAGGGATCGTTTAGTGTGCGCGCGACGCGCGACGCGATGCATGTGTAGGGTGGCCAAATTGGTCGAGCGACGCACCTGATCAATTCGGCCACTACACATGGCATCGCGTCGCGCGTCGCGCGCACACTAAACGACCCCTTAGGCTAGCTCAGAGGAGTGTTCAATTTTACTTGAAAGGTGTTCGCGCAAAAATACGCTCCGCTGGACGGACTGCGTCCATCGAATATGTACCATTTTCACGTGAAATTGGACACTTCAAATTGTACACTCCTCTAAGCAAGGCTGACGCTTTTGTAATCGAACTGGACATCTTTCAAATCAAAACAACTGTTTTTAGAACCTACTAGTGATTCTCCTAGAAGGTCAAAATAATTTAATATAACTTTGAAAACAATTTTTTGATTCACCTGTCCCAATAGGTGACCATATTTTTTGAAATGTTATAAAAGAAATATCTTTGAAGGTAAACTAATGGATTAGGGGTTAGATTTGAGTGCAGAAAGGCATAAATTTTTAGCGCATTAAAGAAGAAATTGCACCGAGCACTCATCTTGTTCACTTTTCATTTGATTGATGGTGAAAATTCTGCTCTCTTGAAACAGCAAAGTCGAGATATGCGGATTTTCTTCATTCGCTCACTCCGAGCGACGCCTAATGATATGTTCTCATATCGATCCTTTCGCGCCGTCCGATCGATATGAAGGCCTATTAATCTAATATGTCAGTTTTTCTCAGGTGAATCATCATATTTTTATCTCAGTACGCTTCCTAGGGCAGCTGTCTACTTGGGGCCGGATTCATCAAAGTTACTGCAGTAACTTCGACGGAGATTTGTAAGCGAAAACCTCAGATAACGTGGCTTATCGCTCACCATATCGCTTGATAAGCCACGTCATCTGAGCTTTTTGCTTAGAATTCTCCGTTAAAGTTACTGCAGTAACTTTGGTGAATCCGGCTCCTGGTGTAGAATCTTCTTGACCTACGAACTATTTTGAATTTACGTGCTAGGTATATGGCGTACGGCGTTCCATAGAGCCACAGGTGGCATGTTCCATATTGTTTGGTCCGCTTGGAATTGTTGTCGTACTATCGAAGGCCTCTCCTATGGGCCCGTCTAGGGCACATGCTCTTCGTTGGCCCTCGCCGATATGCGCGCTGCCCATAAAGGCTGGTTTATCCAATTTGTTTAAACCAACAGTCTACAAACTTCTAACAAAAGCTTTAAATCCACTGTAAGGTCTTTTAAAAATCAGATTTTTCTCTTGCCTTTTTGCTGTCCGTTCTGCGTTAAACACCTCCGATTCGCCATTCTATTCGTTTTTGTAGTTCGGTGGTGTCAGTTTCTACTATGCTGTGTGGGTCAGCGCTTGTTTCCATGGAATATTCGCCTTGATTAGCTTGAAAATGTTTGCTTGTTTTTCCCTTCATATTATAAGGCGTCGCTTGGGGTGAGCGATGGTGCAACAAAGGCCTTGGGGGATCTATGCCGTCGGTAAACAAAGGCCTATGCCGTTGGCAACTGTGCAACTCCACACAAACAAAATGTTTAACGAAATTTATCAATCAAATACAATTCGGGACATCCTGGATTGCATGGTGCAATCCTTTTTAGATCTAAAAATTTCTACCTTTCTATATTCTATAATGACTTCCAAAACGCATGAGTGTCCAATTCGATTGGAAAAGTGTCCAAATTGACATGAAAAGACATATATTGGGGGTGGGGGCAAAAGTAATGAGACACTCCATGCCGTGCCCATATATCTCGTGGCTGGAGTCTGGTTTCGTGCTTCTCGTATTTGCATGTTTGTATGCTACTTACTGAAGCGCATCTGAAAAGTTACCACTTCCGCCCTTTCCAAAAGCACGCCAAAACCCCAGTCTGTCTCATGGCGAAACCCCAGCCTGACGAGTCGACCTGTGTCGCGCAAATCTCCCCCAATTCCCAACCCCGAGCAGCCTGGACTCAATCTTAACGCAAGATGAGAAGTACGTCTTCTACCTTAACCCTTCCAAGCAGCCAGTCTGGGTGAGGCCTGGTGAATTGTTACCGACCTTCGTTCGGCGAGATGCTCACGGCGAGAAACACCTTTGGAGCTTTTGGATCTGCGCCCATGGATCGGTTTACCGGAAGCTGTTTCCCAAGAGCACTGCGATGGACTCCAAGGCCATGGTGAACGAAAAAGAAGAGATGGGCCGGCGACTCGCTCTTATTCATTCGCAGCGCTTCAAGAAGGTCCTCATCTTCGACAACGCTGCACCCCATCGGGAACAAGTGACCACGGATAAGCTTGCCCAGCTGGGCTACGTTCACAGGCTTCACCCACCGTATTCGCCGGACATCTCTCCATGCGGTTACGACCACTTCTTGGGTCTATAGGACTTCCCGGTCGGAAGGGACACAAGAACCCAAGCAGTCCTCGACAACCATATCGAGCAGTTGATCAACACCAGGCCCAAGCAGTTCTGGAAGGATGGGATCAGGAAGCTGGCTGAGCGATGGCAGCAAGTCATTGGACTTAACGGCTTACACATTTCTTAGCATCGTTGATTTGTAATTGAGTTAGACAGAGATCAGGAATTTTTTCAGTTTGTCTCATTACTTTTGCCCCCCCCCCCCTAATAGTATTTACGCTCGAGTTCGTTTATTCGTCCGTGCTAAAGCACTGGCCGCTGAACGGGATACACATCACATAAGCAGGATTGTCATACCGATTGAAATCATTGATCATCGATGCTATGAAGCCCGGAAAGAATACAGAGTCATCTGTGTTATCTGTCGCCTGTTCAATTTATCGTCGATTCGCACAGGAAAACGACAGGGAAGTCTCCATTAATTCGCATGGTGTGTCAGAGTGTACCAGTAGACCTGCTCTACCGAGGAAGTTTTGAAGAGCATTCACAAGGGCTGAACACTTCAGGAGGACCTCAGTCACCGACAGTCAACGGCTGGATGGATAGTCAGACATACCATAACAGTTCGTCGGGTTTCGGCACATGGGCGAGCGGCTGTCTACTATCGCCACACAGAGGGCGCCAGATTTGCGACCACGTAATCCACGTAACGACGGATCAGCACCGATTTCACTTCATCGTTCCAATATATACGGCGGGAAAAACAATCACGAAGCATAGAAGAACAGTTTCACGCACCGCTTCGCGCACCCTTTCGTTCTTTTCGGCCGCTCCCCTGTTCTACAAGCTTCATATCTTTAGTGCGCTGATGTGAGTTGAAGGTCTACCCATCTTCACAGGAGCCGCTGTTTCTATGACATTTGGCCACAACCTTGAAGATTAGCTTCGACAGCCACTGCATGCAATGTTTAATCCTATCAATTCCAAAAGTTGAAAGCCGTTACAGTTGAATATCCCCGTCAAGTCGAGAAGAGGATCGTTATAGTCGGACCTGTTTAAGAGCTGTAAACACTTCCAGAGCCATGTTGAGGGTCATTCTTCATCTCTTTATCGTCGCGGCAGTTCTGGGTCGTCCGAAGCCTGCTGAAGAATTGACGCAGAAGAGCGGTACGTTGAGCTGTATTCCTTTATATTTTACAAGCACCTATGTATTTGTATGTGGAATGTGTATATTTGTATGTATATTTTGTGTTATTTATTATAATTATGAATAGTCCAGGTCGTCGAAAAATAGGTGGGCCGGCCACGTAGTGCGCTTCGCTGACACCTGCTGGGCGAGCGCGGTCACCGACTAGATTCCGCGGGATGTCAAGGGAACACCAGGGGCCGGATCCATCAACGGCTTACGTAACTTTAACGGAGAATTGTAACGAAAGTCTCAGATAACGCGACTTATCGCTTAATAAGCCGCGTTACCTGAGCTTTTCGCTTGCAAATCTCCATTAAAGTTACGTAAGCCGTTGATGAATTCGGCCCTGGGACGCTCACCAGCGCGTTGGTCGGGCTTCTTCGTGAAAGCTCTGAACGAACCTTATGACGCTCTTCGTGTCCCTCGAGCGAGGAGGACCCACCGGAGCACTCTGGCACGCGACAGGGACGAATGGGTACGCTGCTGGCACCTGGTCGAGCAAATATACGGGTCTACAGGACAGGGTGATACAGGGTGATAAACATGAAGCGTTGTATGTATACAAATAGGTTCTATTATTTATTATTATGTGTATAAGCATACTTAAAGGTGTTTTTGAGCCTTCGCCGTGGCCAGATTTCTACTCTGCAGAGATTGATTTTAGCGTCGGCGATTCCAGAAAATATGAGTGAGGAGGAGATGAAGGACTGGACGGTGGTAAGACTTTCGCGAACGTTTTTGGACTTCGAATCGCCTCGAACTTGCTGGGAATCAGTTTAGTTCATGAAAATCATCCGCGATACGTCGCTGACGAAAGAGCAACGAGTCGACAAAGTGAAGCAGGCGATGCTTGGGAACGAGACCGAGGCCGAGAGGGCAGGTTTTTGCTACGAGTATTGCTCCTCACTTTTTCAGCGGGATGCATTTCCGCAGTTTAGAGGAATTTTTAGGCGGTTAAAAAAGTTTTTTTTAGAAAACTGTGATCGAAGAAACCGAACTAGCCATTGACTTCAATGACTGGATCGTGAAACAGGTGGCAACGGCTCCTTTCAAGGTTGTTGTTTATCGACGGGTTGTCAAGAATCCAGAGAGACCTTTCGGTGTCGTAAGCAGGTAGCGCAGTCGGAGTAGACGCTACTGTCACGTGCACTACAAATCGATTGAACGTTCGGGCCAATCAAATAGTGTTCCACCCCTCAGGCGTCGATGAATTCGTACCAATAGGCTTGCTTAGGTGCGGTAGGACATCGGTTACGTATCGGGTCCTCATCTCAAGTCATTGAACGGGGCAGACATGTATTCAAATTTTGTGCATCATCTCTCTCGGGAGCGGAATGCGTGGCGCAATCCATAAGGGGATTAGCTAATTTCGATTTTTACTTTTTCAAAGCATATCTTTGAGCAATTCGTGATGTATACACCATTTTCACGTCAAACTGGAGACTTTTCAAACGAAGCTGAATATTTTCCAAAAAAAAAAACGGGAGAATCAATCATTTCAAATCAAACTGGGCACTCTCCTATTCTATTAGGTTGTAACGAATTAAATGGCACTGGCTCGCGCCATTTTTTTTGGCGCGTCTTTACGCGTTTGATCAAGAACAAACCGTAACATGTCGCATATCATTTAGAAGCGCAAACTTTGCTCTACCGGTGAGTACCAAATTTTCTATGTAAAAGTGGGAAAACTTTAGAGTTTTATTGACTTTTTTTGCAGATGGACAAAAGGGTAATCCGAGGCATTTACTTGTATGAATTCAAGCTGGGCACTACGGCTAAGGAGGCGGACGAGAAGATCAACGCCGCATTCGGCCAAGGATGTTCCACAATTCGGACGGCGTATCGTTGGTATCAGAAGTTCCGGAATGGAGATGAGAGCTTGGAAGAACATGAAGGTCGTGGGAGGCATAGTGATGTTGATGAGGACAAGCTGAGAGATGTGGTAGAGGAGGATCCACACAAAGGTACCAGGGAGATAGCGAAGGTTCTTGGCGTCAGTCGCAACACAGCTGCCCGGCATCTGAAGGAAATTGGAAAGACCAAAAAGCTGGAAAGATAGGTGCCTCACGAGCTGTCTGAGGAGCAAGGAAACCGACGATATGAGATCTCGTCCGCACTGCTTCTACGGAACGAAACGGACCCATTCCTTGATCGCATCGTAACCTGTGACGAGAAATGGATAATGTACGACAGCAGGCGACGATCGGCACAGTGGGTGGACAGCGATGAGAGCCCCAAGGTTTTGCGAAGCCGGAATTGCACCAAAAGAAAGTAAGGTGACAGTATGGTGGTGTTCGCTGGGAATCATTCACCACAGCTTCCTCTCTCCCGGTGAATCCATCACGGCAGAGAAGTACTGCATTGAAATTGAAGAAATGATGAAAAAGTTGAAGGATATCCTGCCGGCCTTGGTAAACCGAGGGCGAGTTCTCCTTCTGCACGACAATGCTCGCCCCCATGTAGCACGAATGACGTTGCAGAAATTGAATGAGCTGAGCATTGAAACTCTACCACATTCTCCGTTTTCCCCCGACCTCTCCCCAACAGACTACCATTTCTTCAAGCATCTTGGCGACTTCTTGGTAGGGAAAATATTCAAATACCAACAGGATGCCGAAAGTGCCTTCGAAGATTTCGTCAATTCCAGAACTTCTGATTTTTATGCTACTGGGATAAAAAAGCTTGTGTCACGTTGGCAAAGATGTGTAGAATCAGAAGGTCTTTATTTCGATTAATAAACTTGCCTACAAGCCGAGATAGTAACTGTTTAAATTTACAATGGTTCACTGCCATTTATTTCGTTACAACCTAATAGCTTGACGCTTGTGAAATCGAACTGAACATCGTTCAAATCAAAGCGAGCTTCTTCCACATCACAGAAGGCTCGAAGAAGGCTGGAGTATTTTTTACGTCTAAAAAATTAATATTTATTATTCATTTATTTTTTTTATTTGTTCGTTTCGATTTTTTCTTGGAATATGACTGCTATGAGTTCTTTTTGGAATTTTGAAATTTAGCTGCTCCAATAAGTGAACTCTCTGTTGGAAATGCTATTCTTATTTTGCTGTTGTTTAAATTTTATCACTTTTATTCATTTTATTTTTAAGGAGAAATTGGTGTTTGAAATTTATTAAAGAGTAAAGTAAGGCAGTAATTTTGTTGCGTGTTGAGAGAAGAGATCGAGCAGTGCACTCGTCGAACTCAGTGCGATTTTAATTTGATGGCTAGTGTGAATGTTGTTTGTTTGAAAAACCAAAGCGGACCATCTGTGTTTTCTACAATTTCTTCTGTTTTACTGTCAAGAAGTGTGTAACTCCACGAAAACAGAATTCTTCCTTGCTATCAAATGAAATTCGCGACGTCCTGGAGGAGAGCTGGGCGGAATCTTTCATCTTAGCTCTGAAAATAGCGTTGCTGACCTTAAAATATGTTTAAATTGTTATTTTTTACTCCAAAAATAAAAATAGAACTCGATTTCAAACAATATGTTCAATTATTGGGGCAGATGAGTTTAAAAATTTCCAAAAAATTGTGCCAAATTTTCTTTGAACAAAAGGATATTCCAGTCTCTTTTGAAGGAGTCTCTAAGTTAATCTGAAAAACGCTCGATTTGATTTGGAAGGTGTTCATTCTGACATCACTAACGTTGAAATTGCTTAGAAGTGTCCAGTTTGACGGCAAAATGGTCCAGCTAAAGATAAGAATGGTAAAAATGGGAACTTGAATGAATATACGTGGATGCGCCGCGCATTCTACTTTCATGGGATATCCTGGGTGCAGTTTGAATGCGCTCCTAGTCTACTTTCAATGATATGCGATGGTTAGTCCATAAATAACTCTGTTTTATCTTATATAGACAATCTATTGTCCCCGGAGACACGGATGACTTGCTTTGGCTTCGTGTAACCGGAACTTCTTTAAATCGATTTAGGAGATGCGCTAGAAGCGACGCCTTGTCCGACTGCGCTACATACGTGCTGGCCGAGGTCGTTCATGCTTCAAAACAACCTAATGTGTTCTTTTTCCAGGTCAAAGAAGCGTTCAATAAAATCTACGACATGCTGTGCGACATGAACTTCTTGAAAATGACGCCTGATGAAAGGACGAAAGAGGTAATGAATAGTCATTTGAATGGTAATGTTGAACATCAACCTGAGGTCTTGTTTATCCTCCAGTCGCCGCGCAGCGCGTCTTAAGGCCCCCACAGAGTTCTGCGGCACCGCCGCGGCTCTATGCTTAACCATAGGGCGGAGACGCAGAGCATCATAGGGCAGAGACGCCTTTAGAGTTACGATATTGATTATGACGCGCGGCCTAATCGATATTGATTATTCTCGTGACGCGCCGCGCGATTGGAGTATAGACGGTGTAGTAAGGCAAATTTATAGCTCCGTCACGAAGCGGAGAGGCGTAAAGAATGTCATCATTATCGATCGTCTGCGCTACGAAATCGATAAGGTAGAACTCGTAATGCCGCGCCGCGTCTGAAGTATAAATCCCGCTAATGTTCTTCAGTCGCAGGACGTTGCGGCGTTAGACCCACTAATATCGATTGCTTATGCCTGCTAATCGATAGTGATAGTTGATGAAATGCTGCGTCGCCCGTCGACAGAAGTATAAATCTATCTAATAAGACGCCGTTCAGATAACTGATAAAATATGATGCATTGCGAGTGGAATATGAACGGGGCCTAATTAGCATCTTCCCCAGCATAATTTTGGCTTTCAGATTGAGCAGACGTTGACCACTCTAAACGACGACGACAAGAAGGAGTTGGGCGAGCTCAATAAGAGCACAAAGGCTAGTTGGATCCACGGAATTTTCTGTGTCTTTCGTGCTGAACGTGAATTTCTCAGGACATGGCCGAACAACTGGGACTAGACGATCTGATGATGCCGGAAGCGAAGCCAATGACGGCAAGCAGAAAATGATAACAACTGGATCCTGCACTCAATGAGCTGTTCGGGTTTGAAATGCGATGTTTTGATCTTGTGCTAATCCTGAGGTCTAAAGAGAGTCCAGATGAAATAAATTCTACTCTACTCGAAAGAGAACATAACCTTTTCTCCCCCTATGCTGTTAAGATTTGGAGACCACAGAGTTACCTAACCGGCTCCTTGCAGAAACTTACCGGTCCTTGTGATTCACGAAGAACGCGGTGAGATGCCGCGCGGCGATCGACAACACTTGGCGGCGCGCCCATCTCGTTGCCACTGGGTCAGACATTAGCAGTAACGCATTACCGGTAGTTCACCGCGCTATTCACCCGACGCTCTAGCCGGGTAACCGCTGCGGCGGTTTTTACTGGAAACCTACTACGCCACGCGTTGACGAGTCGCGTTACGTGGCGGTTTCGCGGTAAGATCCATCGCTTCCGACCGGTAAATGGTTGATGAATCCGGACCCAGATTGCCGTAAGACGTCAGTTCTGGAAGGTGATCCACACCATATACACGTTTGTCTGAGTTTTCTCCATGAGAATACGACTACATTATCATATGTTCCTAAAGTTAAGGAATCATATGAAAGCTCAAGAAAATGAAAATTTTCTGAAATACGATCGGTGGGGACTGCTCCGCTCTCCTCCAAACCCCAAAATGATTATGCTCCAACACATTAGCACCCTACCAACTTCAAACAAGCGGACTTATTGGCTGCTATAGCTGCTCCATAGGCGCTTCATTATCGTTACAATGCACGAGCGATAGTGATGAAGTGCTGGCCAACATAAACTGCGACAATCACGACCACGGTGCACTTGATGATCAGGTCATCAAGTGCACCGAAACTGGCTACCTCAACAAATTCTTCTTCATGTTCGACAATCCTGAAATAACAACCGAGTGCGCTGCTACATGCCCAGGAAGAGTTTAAACTTCATGATCAAAAGGTCCCTCGATTTCGTCAACGACGGAGCCATTTCAGCGGACTACAGCGCAATGCCCGTCAAGAGGAGCATTCAAGAAGATCTACCTTTCATCGACAATCTGATCGAAAAATCGCTATCATAGTTCACTGCATGGACAAAATTATGGACAAATCTCCTAAAAGTCTCTCTTGTTCTCACATTGTTAGTTCCCAACACTTGTCCAAAATCATGTCAAGTAAAAAACCACTAAGCCTTACTGTTAGAAGCTCCTCCACCACACAGGATTTATTTATTTATTGTTATATTTGCGGAAGGCAATCGTTAAACACACTCAGCATGCACGCAATACAACAAAGCCGAAAAAAGACAACATGCAATACAAAATATTAGGTTGTCACATAAGTTCTGTCCGACTACGATGGGCGTTTCTTTGTGATTGTTTTTTTCTTCTTCATGGAAGTTGTATACCGATTTGTAGTGCTTGTTTCGCTCTATAACGCTCACTATACTGCTTATAAAAAGTCGTAAACATAACATCGTTTTATGTGCTGGACAAAACCATGGAAAAAATGGACTTCCGGGTAATAATGCTTTGTGAGTTCAAACTTGACCACAGTGTGAGCGAGCCAACTCGAAACATCAAGAAGGCCAAGGGAGAGGACTTCGCTAATGAACACAGCGAGCGCAGATTGCACCAAAATTTCCGTGTAGGAGAAGTGGACCTCGAAGACAGGAACCGTTCAGAACGACCACCCAAGCGTGATGGCGGATGTTTGAAGGAAGGACTAGAACCCACTCCACGAGAAACTGTACGCGAGATGAGGAGAGAACATCGAGTCAGTCATACAAGCATTTAGAGGAGCCCAGGTGTGATAGATAGGGTGAAAAAGCTGGATAAGTTGGAAGCCCCACGAACCAACGGAGGAACAGCAAAGGTGCCGCTCGTTCACATGTTTCGCATCTGACCATCCGAAAATTAAACCAGTTGAGGTATGAGGTTTTCCCGTGGTCCAATTATTCATCGGACCTAGACTTGACGGATTTTTATCTTTCCAAACATCTCTATAGTTTCCTTAAGTGGAAAATCCTTTCTAATGAAACAGATATCGAAATTGCCTCTAAGTGTTTCACTGGTTTTAGGGAAATAGATTTCTTCCGAAATGGAGTTAATGCTCTTGCATATCGTTGGCAGAAGTGCATTGATTGTAACGGTTCTTACTTTGGTTAACAAACTTCGTTTTCAACTGAGAGATTACAACGTAAAGTTTCCCTCGAAAGTCGGACAGATCTTATGTGACATCTTAATATACATATACAACGAACCAGTAATCGGTATCACTTGCCAAAAGATCATATCTAATAGTAAGTAATGTTTTGCTAGCAAACCGCTTAAACTGCTTTATTGATAACACACTTGGTCGCTTTTCATAAGCTTGAGGTATGCACTACCTGCTCTATATGAAAAAGAGTTTGCATATGAACCTGTTTTTGGGCGAGTTAAGGTAATCTTTGGTAGACCACCTCTAGTACGCGAATTGGACAGACTATTTTATTTATTTATTTATTTATTCAATACATTCGCGATAAGCGCAAACGCCAGAAAAAATAGTATTCCAACAACAGAACAACGTGAAGAGACATAAAGCGAATCGAACACATGTAAAGCAACTAAATGATGACACACGTAGTGCAAATCAAGCCAGTGTCAGATCTGTGACTAATTAGGTCATGAATAAAGAGCCTGGTTAGCCAAACCAAATAAACTGGGAAGACTGTAAAGTGTTAAACTTCATAACTCAACTGCGACAACTTCATAACTCGACTAAATAACTGTTTTATAACAACTCCTTTGCTAGTCCACCTAAAGTGCACTACCTTATGAACCATGCAAGCATCAGCGACTTTACGTCGATAAACAAGGAAGTTGAAGAAGCCCGTTTTTTACCACAGCGTCTGGAATGAAAAAAAATCGAACTCCTTCAATACAGTAAACTTCTTTCTCTTATGTGGGTTGAAGACTGTGACACCAGATTCTACAGTAGGACTAACATCCGTTTTATAAGCACGGAGTAAAAGTAGTATGTTTATTTTTGCTGCACAGTCCTTCAAATGTTTGAAACGTGCGCATAGTTGCCTGCTTACATCGATCTCTGACACGCTTAGAAAAATCCAGGTCACTCTTGTAGCGAAAGCCACGACCTTTAGTGGAACTAGCAAGTAGAACAACAACACCATCGACGCGGTACTAGCGAGCCTGGAATGGCGAACTTGTCCTTAGTTGCATAAGCGTTGTCTTCTGAGTAGAGAAACGCAACTGACATTCTTTAGTCCAGCTAACCAGAGAATCAATTGCCCTTTGCAGTCTAGAAGCCTCTGATTCCTCAATTACACGGCATATCTTTACATCATCTGCATACATTTTTATAGAAACTCTAAGATTTTGAAACACCTCCGCTAAGTCAATTGTATAGATACTGAACAGAATTGGTGAAAGAAAGTGCAGAATATGTTTATAACGCTCTCGATTTTTTTGAGTGAATCATGCTTGATATTGAAACTTATATTTCGAGATTCCCAGTCCATGACTAACAATATTCCGACATTGCATGTGTCATTTTCTTAATCATCAGCTTGACCCTCTCAAATTGCCATTCTATTCCGTTCATGTCTCACATTTCATTAGAACTTCCATTGCGCTTCCTCTCTTATATAAGTCTGCAGTCATTGTAGAAAGCATGTGCATTAGCGAATACGATGGCTCCTTCCTCCAAAACACTCTCTGCGTTATTATAGGGGTACTTCTGTTACCTATGTACCGTTCCAGAGCTATGTTGATGGTCATTCTTCACCTCTTTATCGTCGGGGCAGCTCTGGGTCGTCCGAACTATCCAGAGTGGACGCAAAAGAGCGGTACGTTGAACCGTATTCTTTCACATTTCACAAGCGTCTATTTGTTTACATGTAGAGTAAATCTTAATTTATTTATTATAAATATGAATTGGTCTGTATGTTGTTACAGGATGTTTTGTTGCGATCAAAACTCTTGCGCCAGGCGGGACTCGAACTCGCATCTTCTGCTTTCCGGGGAGCAATGTTCGCCTTACACCACCGGCGCTGTTTGACCCCACGTAACATCCGCGATATCCTCGAGGTCTGTCAGCACCCACCCGTGATACGAGGATGGGCCGGCCGCTGATATCAGCATGGAACCGGTTAAGCTGAAGACCTTACTAGTAACAACGTTCTAACACATTTGCTTGAGCCTGAGGACATCGCGGATGTTACGTGCGGTCAAACAGCGCCGGTGGTGTAGGGCGAACATCGCTGCCGGGAAGCAAAAGATGCGGGTTCGAGTCCCGCCTGGCGCAAGAGTTTTGATTGCAACAAAACATCCTGTAATAACTACAAAAAGACTAAAATAATTTTTGTTCAAGGGAAATTTTAGTATAACTTTCTTTGAAGCTTTAGCTCACCTACCCAGTAAGTGAACACATTGTTTGAAGTTTTATAAAAATATATTTTTTGAGGAAAAATAATCGTTTAAAACTTGTTTTATAGAGAACAAAACGGGCATTTTTTATTGTCAAGAATGAGATCGAGCCATGCCGTTGTCCAAGACGTGGCGACTGATAGCAGAATTTCTTTTTGCGTGATGTTTGACAAGTGGTAACGACTTATTACAAAACAACTGTAAAGAACACACATATCCTTACTTTAATGGTAGATATAAGTGGCATTTACGCTATCAATCAAATAAAAATTGCGGAGAACTTTTTGAGTGCATGACGCGACCCGATCGTTTAATGCGCTATATGACTGCCATAAAAGGATAAAGGACGGCGTTATTTAATCCCTTTTAGGATGCGCCACGCGTTCTACTCAGACGGGATGTCGTGGAGGTGATTTGAATGCGCATTTGGCCTTACAATGACTTACTGTGGCCAGCCGATGAACAAGCCAGCGCTTTGTCCTTCCCAGACAAGTTTGGTACCAATTCACCGACCCCGGAGGGATGGAAGGCTTGGTTGGCCTGAGCAGGAAATCCGAACCAGAAACCTGGTGTCGGGCGCACGCGACCGTCGCGCCTTCTCCGACTGCGCTACACGCGCCCGACTGTCGCGTGCACCCGATACCAGGTTTCTGGTTCGGATTTCCCGCTCAGGCCAACCTTCCTTCCCTCCGGGGTCGGTGAATTGGTACCAGACTTGTCTTGGAAGGATAGAGCGCTGACTTGTTCATCGGCTGGCAACCGCAAGTCATTGTATGGCCAAATACGCATCCATGTCGCCTCTACGACATCCCGTAAAAGTAGAATGCGCTGGCGCATCCTAGAAGGGATCGAGGAACGCCGTCCTTTATCCTTTTATCCTTTATATGACTGCCTCTTTGCTGTGCTTCAAAACACCTTTTAATTTTTTATTTTTCTCCTAAAATGAAAACCTTATAAAATTATTGCTGTTATTGGGACAGATAAACTAAAAACTTTCAATGGAAGCCTTGAGCAAACAATTATTCGAACCGTATTACTGACGTTAACCTGCCTGAAGGTCATTTCGATCTGAAAGAGTTCGATTTGTTTTCAAAAGTCTTAAAGTCAACTCCGAAGAGTATAAAATCTGGTTTGAAAAATGTCAAATTCGACACGGAAATGGTTAAGTTAGTGGAGAAATACGTAGTGTTCTTCTTTATTTATTAAGGTGTCTACTGCACTTGTTTGTGCGCTATTCAACAAAAAAAAAACGAACAAAGTGAAGGAAGAACGTAACCTTTAACGGGCTCAAGTGTTCCTCGATTTGACATTTCTCAGATGTGAAATTTTCTGAATCTGAACGCGTCTGCAGGAATAAGCTCCCTTTGGAAAGTAATTTAATAAAAAGAAAATGATTTATTAGAAATGAAAAATCATCATGAATTATATGTATCACCTGTCGTCCCGTTGATCATCGAATTGCTCGAGCGGGTGCCAGCAGCGTCTCCATTCGTCCCTGTCGCGTGCCAGAGTGGTCCAATGGATCCTCCTCGCTCGAGGGACACGAAGAGCGTCATATCAGTCGTTCAGGGCATTCACGAAGAAGACCGACCAACGCATTGGTGGGCGTCCTGATGTTCTTTTGACATCCCGCGGAATCCAGTCTGTGACGGTTCTCGTCCAGCGGGTGTCTGCAAAGCGCATTACGTGGCCGGCCCACCTAATTTTCGACAACTTGGCCCACGCGACAGCGTCTCTGATCTTCGAGCGTCGGCGAAGTTCGGAACTCCGGAGGCCTCTCACTTGGAGAGATCTTGGTCGTGAATCCACTGTACAGCTCTCGAAGGACTCTGATGTACTGAGTAGGAACGCCCTGAGTGAGCAGGGCTTCGATGACCGCTTCAGTTTCGACAGAGTCGAATGCCTTCTTCAGGTCGATGAACGTAAGGCAAAGCGGCAGCTTGTACTCTCGCGAGTACTAGCAGTATATGTGTACAGGGAATATAAATATTCTTCGAAATATGTTATGAGCCTTCGCGGCGGCAGATTTATACTTACTCCGATTGTTTTTAGAGTCAGGGATTCTAGAAGACTTGATGGAGGAGAGCTGTACGGAGGTAAGATTCTTGCGATCATTTTCGGACTATGAATCGCCTCGAGCTTGCAGGGAATTCGTTTAGTTCATGAACATCATCCGCGATACTTCGCTGACGAAAGAGCAACGACTCGACAAGGTAAAGCAGGCGATACCTGGAGACGTGACCGAGGACGACAGGGCAGGTTTTCGCTACGAGTTTTGTTTTTCATTTTTTACAGCGGGATGGATTTCCATATTTTAAAGGCTTTTCTAGGAGGGATTATTATGGTCCTTTTTAAGGAGGGCATTTATGTTGTTTTTTAGGAACCAGAGATCGAAGTGATCGATCTATTCATTGACCTCAATGACTGGATCAAGGAGCAGGTAGCAACGGCCTCTTTCAAGGTAGCTATTTATCATCGACTGCAGCAAATGTCAATGCCGCTGAGAAGACGGGTGAAGGACGCTCTGCCTGAAAGCGGCGCGGGCAGAGACGCGGGACAGTGCCTGCGAAGCCAATTAGCGTCGACTCGCGCAGTGACACCCGCCGCTTCGCGCTCAGCCAGACAGCCCTCGCCGCAGAGGCGATGCTGACCCAACCAACCACGGGAGCCAGTAGGTCGACCAGATTTGGTGTGATTACAATCGATAGACGGCTTGCATTGGCAGTCCAGAAATTGGGATTGATCTCAACCCTACCATCTTTTATATCAGAATTTCGAGCTCTATCGAATGACCCAGAAAAGAACCCTGCCTCAATGACCCTTAAAGCGATTTTTTAATGCGCTGTTTATTTTCGCTAAATATCGATTTCTATTCGCATATATCAGTATTAAATTCGAGACATGCTTCCTGGCTAATAAAATTGCACGAGGATTCCAATCAGATAGACGAGAGATCTTTTAACAGAAGTTTAAAGCGTTAGTTTCAACATGACACCTCTTTAGCATTTTGTAACTTTTTTCTTTTTCTATGGAACCTTATAATGCACACATCACATATTTCGAGACGAAGACTGGATAGGTGCTTCATCGAATCTAATGTTCAGAGAGAATAAATTTCATCACACAATACTTCATATTGCTCGTCCAGTCGTCCGTGGCTTCTAGCGATGTTTTGGCCTCGTGTCCCACAGGCAATGTACCTGTATAGCCAATGTCTCCTCCACCAATTAACGAGTTAGGAAACACTCATGAAATTTCATGAGAAAATTAGAGTACTTCGGTGTTCTTAGGAAGTCTACCGACTGTCAAATCGAACTCATCGTGCAATTTAAAACTGGGAACGTGCTCTACGCACTGAAGTATCAGAATGTCGTCTTCAGAAATGTTGAGCACCTGGTGTTTTCTTAGAAGGTCTCTCGTCTATCTAGCTATATTCCTCGCGCAATTTCAGCCTGAAAGCATGTCTCACAATTGATTCTGATATAAATAAAAACTGATATTTAAGGAAAGTAAACAACGCCTAAAGCCGCCTTAAGGGTTTTTAGACAGGATAATTTCGAGCTCATTTGATAGAAATCGAAATTTTAGTACAGGAGATGGTAGAGTTCACATCAGTAGTAGCCTTGAAGTATGCCTTGTAGTTAATTCTGATATAAATAAAAACTGATATTTACCGAAAGTTAGCTGCGCCTGAAAAAAAAAATGTTGTAAGGGTTATTGAGACAAGATTCTTTCCTAGTTCATTCGATAGAGCTTGAAATTCTGATATAGAAGATGGTAGGGTTCAGATCAATCCTAATTTCTGGACTGCCAATGCAAGCCGTCTGGGCCTCCTATCTCTCTATCGATTGTAATCACACCAAATCTGGTCGACCTACTGGCTTCCGTGGTTGGCTGGGTGAGCATCGCCTCTGTGGCGAGGGCTGTCTGGCTGAGCGCGAAGCGGCGGGTGTCACTGCGCGAGTCGACGCTAATTGGCTCCGCAGGCACTGCCCCGCGTCTTTGCCCGCGCCGCTTTCAGGCAGAACGTCCGCAGAAGTAGAATGCGTGGCGTACTCGATGGCAGATGGCTCGATGGCTGCGTGGCTTATTTTTGATTCTTGTTTTTGTCAAAGCCTAGCCTTAAGCAATTCGTGATATATGTACCATTTTCACTTCAAACTGGAGACTTTTCAAAGAAACTGAACATTCTTTAAAGAAAACTGGGCAGATCAAATTGTACACTTTTTATGCTATTTTGACGCTTGCGAAATCAAACCGAACTAAATCACAGCAGTACGACCCTGCTGTGACTGCCTGACCAGGTTGCAAAAAGCTGTAATGGATTACACCTTCAGAACACCACGTCAAAGCAAGCATAACTTTTTTAGGGTGAAGGTCGAGGTTAGGAAAGGATGTTGGAAGAACATCCTTATCTACCCAGACATCCCCGCTTCCTGGTATCCTAAAGGATCCATTTTATCTATAGTTATACTACGGCTTCAAAAAGGCCCATTTTTAAAGCGAACTGGCAGACTGGAGCAGGTGTCGAAACGTGCCAGACGCTGCTCATCGGTCAGCCCTTGAGGCACCACATTCGACGTCTTCTTCACCTTGCCGATTCACGCCAAATGCCTTGCTACAGTACTATGATATAAGCCAAGGTCCTCTGCTAGCGCACGTGTATTCGTCTCCCGATTTGCTTCGACGGCTCTCCTCAAAACTTCATCGTTAAGCGACGACCTGCGCCCGCGATCCGGTTTTTCTTCGAGATCAAAATCGCCAGAAGCGAATTTTTCGAAGCAGAGGCTCACCGCCGTTCGCAAGGACACTCCGTCGTAAAAACGCTGCTAAGGCTACGGGATGCCTCTGCACAGAATGTTCCAATTTGAATTCGAAAAGCTTGATGACTCCATAGTCGCGTCGGTTCATGATTTTACGGAACCTTGGAAAAGGTCGGCTAGAAAAATTAGAGCGACATCCACATATGTTTTTGAAAAAGCAGGAAAAACCTACCGAACAATATGTGTGGCTTTCCCTGAGACGGAATGATTTAGGGTAAAAAAAACTTATTTATTTATATATACCTCGAAACGGAGATAAATTCTGCGACAGTAATATATATGCTCCAGCTCCCTAAAAGCCGGCGACCTCAACAGATATATGCTGATGCGCCACGCATTCTACTTTCTTGAGATATCCTGGGTGCAATTTGAATTCGTACGTGGCCTACTTTCAGTGATATGCGATGGTCAGTCGATGGATAAGTCAGTGTTTTATGTTTTACAGATAATCGATTGACCCAGATTGCTAATTGCTTGCCTGCCCATCTTGATGGAATCGGAAATTTAAATCGATTTTGGATGCGTGTGAGAGGCGACGCCTCGCCCGGCTGCGCTATACACATTCTGGTCGTTGGTCGTTCATGCTTGAAAATAATCTGATGCGTCCTTTTTTTCCAGGTCAGAGAAGCATACAATAAACTCGACGACATGTGGTGCGACTTGCTGAAAATGACTCCTGATGAAAGGATGAAGGAGGTAATAACCACATGGATGGTGACGTTGAACATCAGCCCGAGTGTTGCGATCGGTGGCCCCGCAGGCAGAGGAGATCCCCTGGCCTTTGGAAGCTCCGTGTCGCGCCACAGGCACCGGAGGGTCCCAGCTGTTATCCAACCCCAGATGGAAGAGGGGTCTACCTTGCCCATAACGTATTGCCAGTATCGTAGTGGTAGAACTCCAGCCATCGGGATTGCCCCTCCTTCGCCTCCTGCCACTCCACTCCGCGCCTCCCCATGCGTCCGTGCTAGGACGACCTCAAAACCCAGACTACCTAAGAAACACAACAGAAATCACACCCACCCAATATGTACAAGGGACACCGCGGCCCAACCTGCGGGGCGGCTGGCTCGCCGTCCCCGCAGTGGCCTGAAAGATATATTGAGAGACTCACCCAAATCCTCCGGTTGGACACACGGCAAGTTCATAAGGTTTATTGCAGTCCTCGTCTAGCAGCGAATACCATACATCGAATGGAGAATATAGTAGGAGTCCTCCTCGGCTATACTGACGGAATATCCCTGAGGCCACGGGGGTGAGCGTAGTGCTCACTAGACCCCACGGCCCCTCCTGGTGTTGTCCCCTCGTAGTGAGCGATGCAAACGTCGTGCAGATCCAGGGCCCCACGATGGCTATCCGGCAGGACGGAGTATAGGCGCGAGAGCGGCTGCCTGCGCCGCCGCAACGCTGGGACGATCGATGGAGACTGGCAGTGCCGGAAGGGCGGAGCTTGCGCCCTCGACTGCTGACGTCAGCCACTTTCCCATGCCTCGGCCGGATTAACGGCCTTATCGGTAAGCCATCGTGGGAAACAGCGCGCCGGCCAATCACAGGACCGAGGAGCGATCGCCGGGTCGCGACACCGAGGTCACGTTTATACTCATCGCCACGCGGAGTGTCATAGTGGGAGTTACCATATCGATTAGGCCTCGCAATCTAATCGATACTGTTAGTTTTCATTACAATGCGCCTCGCTGCGAATTGAGTATAAGCGGGACCTAATTAGTATCTTCTAGAGTTGAATACTATTACACTTGTCCTTGTATGACTCTGGCTTTCAGGTTTGGCAGATATTCACCACTCTAAACTACGACGACATCAAAGAGTTTGTCGAGCTCATAAAGGCTAGTTGAGTTCCCAGAATTTTCTGCGGCTTTGCTGAACGTCCAATCTACAGGACGTGGCTAAACAGTGGGGAATGGACGATCTGACGATGTTCGAAGATAAGCTCATAACGGCGAGCGGAAAACGATAACTGGATCCCTGTACTCAATAAACTGTTTGGTTCTGAAATGCGATTTTTTGATCTTGTGATATTCTTGTGGTCTGAAGAGAGACCAGGCGAAATAAATTCTACACTATTCAAAGGAGAACATAACTCTTTCTCTCTCCCTGCTGTTAAGGACAGGAATTTACAAAAAAAAAAATTTGGGGAGAAGGTCCCCATCTGCCTGTCGTCTTACCTATCCTCGAACTGTTGTGAAATTCAATTCCACTAAAGCCTGCGGGTTTGCTTCGAATCGACGTGGACTCCGTAACGTTTATAGGGGCCGGATTTCTCAACGGAGGAGTTGGTAACTAGTTACCACAGAGTTACCTAACCGGTCCTTCTGATTCACGAAGACCGCAATGAACTATGCCGCGCGGCGGCCGACTACACTTGGCAGCAACAGAAGGTGGTGCCTCTTGGACACTTCCGTTGTAACTTCCTTCTGTACTGGATCCGATCATCGCCTCCTCCGAGCCAAAATCAGATTTCATCATAAAATGGAGTAGAGCGCCTGCTACTGCTCAAAGAGGAGAAAACAAGTTTTGTACGACGAGACCATTCTGGACAAATCGCTGTCCCTGTATGACTAGCCTCATCAAGGAGACTCGACCGAAGACTACGGGCTACTGCTGAAACGCCTCCATGCTTGTGCTCAATTAGCTTCAATTTCACGAAGAAGTAGCTTAGATCGCATATCGATAACAACAAAAAAGCTACTCTAGGAAAGAGGAAAACTGATTCTCAATCTAAGTGCAACTCACCAGGAACGACTGATAGACAACAACGGTTGGAGAAAGGCATTGCAGAAGGATTTGGAAGAACACAGGAAGGAAAGGATACTGGAAGCCGCTCAGCAAAACTTATCGTTAGTCTGAAGAGATGTCGTCGGGACCTCACCGATCAAAGCATTCCATTCACCGTTTTGGGAAATGAAGACGGCATCGTCACCACATCCCGCTTCGAAATGGAACCAATAACTGAGCGGTTCTATACCAATTTGTTCCGCTTCAAAACCCTCCATATCGGGCCCATTTATCCCCGCTGGTGGAACAGCTCCAAGAATCCTTGCCTCGGAAGTACGAGCTGCGATGCAGAGCATGAAGAAAGGAATAGACAATAGACTCCCGGAATAGACAACATCACAGCCGACTTTCTTCGAGCAGGACAACATCACCTGCACTGAATTCTCGCAGCACAAATGACGTCCTATCTTCAGAAGACAAGAATTCCAGACCAGTGAAGGAACTCGCGTACCGTCATTCTTCACAAGAAGGGCTACAGAGAAGATCTGAAGAACTATCGACCAATATGCTTGTTGAGTATGCTCTACAAGCTACTCAGAAATCTTGAGTGCATATCGTGAACATTGGATGGAGCGCAACCGGTAGAACAAGCAGGATTTCATCGAGGATTCAGTTGAGTGGACCGCATCCAAACCGTCGCGAGGGTCATCGAAGCATGTAGGGAATACCACCTGTCCCTTGTCCTAACTATTATACTTGTGCTCGAATAATCGAATTCGAATAATTATTCGAATAATTTATTCGAATTCGATTTTCGATTATTCGATTATTCGAGTTTCGCAATTTCGAATAATTATTCGAATTCAATTATTCGAGTTTCAAAAATTCGAATAATTATTCGAATTCGATTATTCGAGTTTCAAAAATTCGAATAATTATTCGAATTCGATTATTCGAGGTTCGAAAATTCGAATAATTATTCGAATTCGATTATTTGGGATTCGAAAATTCGAATATTATTCGTATTTCGAATACGTGGTTGTTTCGAATGTGACATAATAATGATTTTTGTAAGCGAGTTCATTCCAGTGACGATTGTTTTGGATAGCACAGCGTCGAGGATCTCGCCGTTACGCAAACACATTCAAATATGTATTTATTTATTTACTTTTATACGCGGACGGACAAAATAGGTTCAAATATGATTCAAACACAAGACAACAGGTGACTAAATAAGTGACTTGTGGCTTGCACAATAACCTCAAAAACAACAGCAAACTACAAAGTTTTCTATTGATACCCGTCAACCAGCCTTTCAAATTGCCTTTGGGTGTTTGGTATATTGTTTTCCTTTGAAGGCTTCAAAAATTCAACCCCGGCTCCATATGTGAAAAATGCGGATCTTACCTTGCTTTTGCTCTGGGAATTTGAATTTTCCATTGAGCACCTCTTGTAGGAGAAGAAGAGATCAGTGCCTTCGTCCCCAAGGTCATTCGACGACCCACTTGATGCTCCGAAGCACGGTCCTTCACTTCACTCTAGCCCCAAATTGACTGCAGGCAGCTCCACTCCCCATCCTCGAACAGTCGACATCAGGCGAAAATTGAAATTCTCTATAGGTATTGAGCTTCTGATCGATTTTGATCCTAGGACGAAATGCCTTTTTGTCAGAACCGATCGTTCCCAGCGCATCTACTAGGTTGGTGCAAGAGTAATGTAGGTTTTTTTTCCTTGTTTCAACAATATTTTTTAAAAATAAACTGAGACCATTTCATAAGGTATTAACATTGTTGGAAAGGGTATTACATGCGCTTTCTAAGTATGTATTAGGTTGACCAGAAGGCTCTCAGCGTTTTGAGTGAACTACCATAACTTTCTCAAATCTTATCGGATTTGGTCGAAATAAGCACCGTTCGAATCAGCACACTGTTACCAACGGGCCAACAACCGACTTATTCCATCAGCGAAGAAATTATGTGGTCGACATTCGACAAACTCCACGAAAGCAGTTTTGGCTTGGTCCTGATTGATGAAGGTTTTACCAGCGAGAAAGATCTGAAAGTGTTTGAAAAGGTGGTAGTCGGTTGGTGAGAGGTCTGGAGAATACGGTGGGTGAGGCAGAACTTCAACCCTCAATTCGCTCAATTTTCAAACAGTGATTTGTGTCACGTGTTTGCGTGCTTTATCGTGAAAAAGAATCGGCCTTTTCTGTTGACCAATGCTGGCTGAAGTTGACGCAATTTTCGGTGCATTTCGTCGATTTCGTTACAGTAGGACCTTGCTGTGATCGTTTGGCCAGGCGCTAAAAAGTCGTAATGGATCACAGCAGTTGCCGACCACCACAGATTGACCATCACTTCCTTTTGGTGGAAGTTCGCCTTTGGAAAATGCTCAGGGGTTCGTCGGCCTCCAATCACTGTCCGGAACGTTTCCTGTTATCATACAGAATCCCCTTTTCATCACAAGTGATGATTCGATCCCGAAACGGGTCAGTTTTGTTGCGTAAAAGTAGAGAAGAACAAACCTCAAAACGTGACAATTTTTGCCGATCATTCAACTCGTGGGGCACCCTTTTTTCGAGCTTTTTCACCTTCCCAAGGCGTTTCAAAGCACCTTCGAGGCTGAAGTCTCCGGTCCGAAATTTACAGGTGGCACACAGTGCTTTCTCCACTATTACCCCCCCCCCCCCACACTTGGTTAATTTGTCGAGCTGTCTCGGCTACGGATTGTCCCAATTTGAAGTTAAAATAAAATATCTTTCGGAATTACTCCTTCGACATCCTTCAAAAAGTCTTTCAAAAACAAAATTGTAAAAAAACGTTGAAATTTATTTAGCCAGATAGAGCGAAAAATTCTGTACAGAAAGTAGCATTAATGCGCAATGCAAGTTGAATTTTTACTTAATAATAGACGATGAAGAACGAACAGTAACAAGAACAAACAGTAGTAACACAAAACGCTGAGAATTTTCCGCACAACCTAATATATGGAATTTGATTTAAGTCGGTTGTTTAAAAAATAATTTGATTTTTATTTTTAGATGTCCAAACGCGATTTTCGTCAAATTTTCCGGCTTTGGCTGATGTCGGGGAACTTCTTTTTGGTTCAGCCACTAGGCGAACGCACCTGTTATCATAAAGTATTCATTTATCATCGGAACTCACAATCCGTTCGAGAAACGGATCGTTGGCATTGGGCAAAAGATGGGCCGACGATATCTCAAGGCGACGATTTTTCTGACTTTCGGTCAATTTAGTTTCTTGGTCTTCCCAGTTTGCTTCAAATGGCGAACAACTGTAGTGTGATCGCCGTTAAGCTCCTCGGCAATATCTCGCGTGGTTTGCGCGGATCAGCTTCGACTGATGCCTTCTGTGGATCATTATCAACGGCTGCCATGTGGTTCGTCTTCGAGGCTGGTGTTGCCGGCACGAAACTTTTGGAACCATCTCGTACTGTGCATTCGTTGATGGTTCCCTGGCCCCATACTTTGTTTATATTTTTAGCGGTCTGAGCGGAAGTCCGGCCCAGTTTCAACTCGCACAAGGAAATCTGACGAAAATCGCGTTTAGGCATCTGAAAATAAAAACCAAATTATTTTTTTAATACGCGATTTAAACTAAATTCCATATACATACATAGAAATCGCATGTAATGAGTTTTCCAACAATGTATAATACCTTATGAAAAGTCCTACTTTATTGAAAAATTGTGTTGAAACCAATAAGACAGAAAACCTGCACTCCTTTGGCACCAATCCAATAGTGCTAAGTTGAACAGAAAATTTTTTCCACACGGGGCCGCTACGTCAGGGACGGACTGCTTAACTGTCATCGAAATACAAACAAAGAAACGTCACTTTCAAGCTACAATCAACAATATCGATCGATATTGACCTCTCGATGAAAACCTTTCACTCGCTGTAAAGCAAAAGTTTCTTGCATTCCTCCATCACTGCTGAAGAAGGCTGTTGCATCATTAGCTATACTTACCAGTTGGTTTGTAATTTTTGATTCCATTCGTGTAAAGAATAAATTTGTCTACAACACCTCTTCATCCTAAAACAACTTGGTTGTTGTAAAATCAAAAAGGGCCCATGCACTGTACTACCGAGGTCGAAAAAATAGTTATTCATACTTCGATACGGATTGGGTTGCTCATCACGAATCAGACATCGGTTTCTGAATATCCGGTTTCTTATGGCAGGTTAACCCTTTCACGACACGCGTGTTTTTCTCGCGCGCCGAATGAATACAGTTTTTTGCTTGCTTAACCGGGAAATCAGAAATGCTCACCTTTCCACTTACAAGGAGCTCGATAAACGTAAATGACATTTGTTGGCATGCTTTTGTTCAAAAATGTGTTGGAAATGGCGATAAAAGGTCTCACTAACGATAAATCGCAAAACGCAATAACACTGGTGTGCGGGAATCGAACCCAAGATCACTCTGTGAAGCGAGAACACTTTTCCTGCGCCTCCGCCTAAGGTGGCCACTGGCCAAGCCGCTAACGACAATGCTGATTACGCAACACTGCGTCCACGCTGCATCAACGCGCGCGGCACACAGTCCGCAGACTATGGCCAGCTAGAGCTTGCTTATGAAATCCATTTGGCAAATTTGGTCTTAATATTTGTAATCAGCGTTTCGACCTCTTTCACAAGACGTAGGTATCTGTCCGAAGTTCCATGGGAAGCTGAAGGCATTCCGCGGTTAGTGGTTCCTCTTTTACGGGTCTCGCTTACTCTTCCAAATTGCCAAGCACGTAGGACGACGTCTTCGACACGTCAGCTGAACTCCGACCACCTTTGGACGACGTCTTCGGCATGTCTGCTGAACCAAACCAACGTTGGATGACGTTTTCGGCCTATCTGTTGAACCTCGACCCACGTTGGACGACGTCTTAGTTAAACGAAAAATCTCAGCGTCCTTATTATGTGTGCAGTTTATTCGATTATTCGATTTATTCAAATATTCGAATATTCGTTCGTTCGAATAACTGAAAAATTGGGTTATTTGATTATTCGGAAATTCGAATAACCAAAAAACGGGGTTATTCGATTATTCGGAAATTCGAATAAGCGAAAAATGAGGTTATTCGATTATTCGGAAATTCGAATAAACGAAAAATGGGGTTATTCGATTATTCGGAAATTCGAATAACTGAAAAATTGGGGTTATTCGATTACTCGTTTATTCGAATTTTCGAAAAATGGGGTTATTCGATTATTCGGAAATTCGAATAACCGAAAAAATGAGGTTATTCGATTATTCGTTCATTCGAAAATTTTTGTAAAAGCACAAGTATACTAACTATCGTCGACTACGAAAAGGCCTTTGATAGCGTGGAAACGAATGCAATTCTGTCCTCGCTGGTCGACCAGGGAGTGGACCCGTCCTACGTAAGAACACTGGCCGATTGCTACCGCCACTGCTTAACAATAATATAACTGTTTCAACGCCCAATCAACATCTCCAACGAGAAGGACGTTTGACAAGGCAACACCATCTCGCCAAAGTTGTTCACCGCCGCCTTGCAGTGGGTAATAAAGTCGCTCCACTGGGACGAAAAGGGCATTTCCTGGATGGAAAATTCCTTTCGAATCTTCGTTTTGGCGACGACATCGTCATCTTCTCAACGACTACCGCTAAACAGAGGAGATGCTGGAAGAACTCAACGAAGCAGGGATGAAAATCGGATTGTGAATGAACCGGAAGAAGATACAGATAATGAAGAACGCCTGGTGCGAAGGAGACCAGACCAACTCTCCTTTGGCAGAAACAACATCATACGTCTACCTGGGCCGTTCCATCAATATGAACAACGATATGAAGGAGGAACAAATAAGAAGGAGGAAGGCTGCATGGTCGGCCTACGGGTCTCTCAAAGAAACCACCGGCCAACTCTCGGATCCCGATCTACGCGCCCACCTGTTCGATTCAACCGTCCTCCCAGCGCTCTGCTACGCCGCCGAAACCTGGGCTGACAATGCGTCCACGATCAAATTCCTAGCGTGCTTACTCGCCTGAAAGATGTCTTCTCAAGTTCAAGCGGTTATCGCAACACCGAGCTGGTCTTCACAGTTCCGACTTACGCACGATGCCACGACAAAAGGACCCGGCGGAATACACATCGAAGATGAAGCACCGATGGGCGGTCATATCATGCGAAGCACGGACACCGCTGAACAAGAAGAGCAGCGGAGTGGATTCCAAGAGGGTGCAAGCGTCCTCGAGGAAGACCTTCAACGAGGTGCCCAGATATGTTCGTCGAAATCATTGAAAGCCAGCGCTCATTGCCAAATTTTAATTCAGAATCGGCTGGTGGTCGTGGTCGTCGTTCCAGTCGAGCTATTCAAACATCGAGGATGGCGATTGCGAGAGAAAGAAGCGAATGGCGATTGCGTTGGAGCTCGCACGACCAATGAAGACGAGCCGTCTATGTAAGTATTTAAGTGAGTAAGTCAATTGTATAGATATTGAACAGAGTTGGTGAAAGAATGTCCAGAATATGTTTATAACGTTCTAGAATTTTTTGAGTGAATCAGTTTGATATCGAAACTTATATTTCGAGATTCTCAGCCAGTGACTAACAATATTCTGACTTCGCATGTGTCATTTTCT
Organism: Heligmosomoides polygyrus polygyrus; assembly: GCA_947396885.1. Taxonomy (NCBI): domain Eukaryota; kingdom Metazoa; phylum Nematoda; class Chromadorea; order Rhabditida; family Heligmosomidae; genus Heligmosomoides; species Heligmosomoides polygyrus. The sequence goes on from OX377201.1 coordinate 1,441,099, forward strand.
TAATCATCAACTTGACCCTCTCAAATTCACATTGTATTCCATTCATGTCTCACATTTCATTAGAACTTCCATAGCGCTTCCTCTCTTATATAAGTCTGCAGTCATCGTAGAAAGCATGTGCAATAGCGAATACGGTGGTCCTTTCGTCCAAAACACTCTTTGCGTTATTATAGCGGTACTTCTGTTACCCATATACAGTTCCAGAGCTATGTTGTGGGTCATTCTTCACCAAGCTATCCAGAGTGGACGCAAAAGAGCGGTGCTTTGAACCGTAGTCTTTTACGTTTCACAAGCATCTATTCATTTACATGCAGAGAAAATTTCAATTTATTTATTGTAAATATGAACTGGGCATTCTTTAAATCAAATTTCACGTTTTTTCAAATCCAAATGGACACTCCTCTGAGCTTGCCTAAGACTTTTTTAAATCGAAACAAACTTTTCCAAATTGAAACGTGCCTCTTCTACATTAAACTGAAAACTTCGAAAGGGCTAGATTAATTTTGTGTCCAAGAAAAATTTTAGTATAATTCTCTTTGAAGTTTTAATTCACCTCACCAATAAGTGAACACATTCTTTAAAATTTTACAAAATATTTATTTTTTTGAGGAAAAATAATAGTTGAACATTCGTTTTAAAGAGCAGGAAGGAGGTCGTGTTTTAGTTAAATATCAAATAAAAGTTGCGGCGAACTTTTTGAGTGCATGGTGCGATCTGATCTTTTAATGCGCTATATGCCTGTCTCTTTGCTGTGCTTTAAGACAAACTTTAATTTGTAAATTTATTACAGTTAATGTGACAGGTAAACTCAACAATTTTAAAGAGATCCGTCAACAAAACATTATCCTAGCCATATTACTGAGTCTATAGTTTAACGTGCCTGAAGATTATTTCGATTTGGAAGAGTTCGCTTCAATTTCACAAGTCTTAACGCTAGCTCAGAAGAGTTTTCAAATCCAATTTGATTTGAAAAGTGCCAAATTCGACGCGAAACCAGTTATATAAGTACATCGATTCGTAGTATTCTTCACTGTTTATTTATTTATTTATTTATGTGTTTACTGAGCTTATTTTTGCGCTATTCAAAAATCGAACGTAGTGAAGGAAGGGCGCAACCTCTAACGGACTTAAGTGCTTCTCGATTTGATCTTTCTATTGCGAAACTTTCTGAATCGTAACCAGGAACAAACTCTCATTGGCAAATACGGAATGCAAGACTTTGTTTAGGAGGAGACATTACAGTACCGCCGCTAAACATTCAACCAAACGACGTTTGCGACGCAAAAACGCATTTTTTGCGTCGCATCATGATAACTTTGTTCAAAATAAAGGCTTTCTCACCGAAATTTACAAGGGCTCCTAGCATCATCCTACCTACCAATGGGCATGCAACCGCCATTAAAAAGTGGATGGAAGCCTGAAAACCAATGCCGCAATTAAGGAGGGTCCTAATTGCTGTGACCCGACCCAGCACCGTCGCCGAGTCTCGCTTAATTATGTCCCCAGGCGCAATTAGTGCTGCCCAGTGGAATTCTAGAATTTTTAAACCTAATTAAATTGTATTTTCTTGCTGTTTATGACCTTCTCCTGGCTGCGACAATTCATTTGGTACCAAATTTGGCAGGAAAATGTCTGCAGCTGCTTCAACTGATTTTGTTTATTTCAACGGAAGCATCCTCAGTTTAAACCTGCTATTGTAGCTTGCAATCTACTCATCTTTAAGGAGGGAAAATGACATAGAAAATTTACGTTTCGAGCTCACTTTGGGCATTTGTGTGTTGGTTGCAATTCGTCAAAACTGCAAGTGAAGCTTGGTAAAGAGCACTCCCTGTCGCCGATTTTGGCTGCGAATATCTATGTCCTAAGAAAATGAGTTTGTCCAAAAATTTGTTGGCTAACCGCACGCAATGTAGAGACTCCAAGTATCAAATATCGAGAAGCCAGGTAATCAGATGCCCGAATTTCAGCTGGTTAAAGTGAAGACTTCTTTCAAAAGTGCGGCTGAGCTTCTACAGCGTTTTATGCTCAGTCTTTGCAGAATGAATGCTGCGAAGCCTAGAATTCATATTAAGTATTTTTCTGCTCAAAATTTTCAACCAGTCCAGGCGCCACTATTTTGACGCACCAGATCGAGCGTCGACGTAGAGGTCTTCTTCGACCATAATTGCACTGACCTGACATGCCCTACAGAGACATTGCACTCGGCTGCATGACCAACGAATCCCTCACTTCTCTTTCTCCTAATTACGGGCCTGTTCGACCTTATGCAGCTCACCAATATCGATCCATGCTGCCAAATCTTGAGGACCTTTTGGGTTTTCCGGATTGCGTACATCATATTAGGTTGTCCGGGAAGTTCTCAGCGTTTTCGCGTTTTAAGGATTTTATCTTATCGGATTTAGTCGAAGTAAGCACCGCTTGAGTCAGCACACTTTTGCCAACGGGGAGCAAATCGGCTTATTCCATCAACGAAAGAATTAGGTGGTCGAGATTCGATAAAATTCACGAAAGCTGTTTTGGCTTGGTGTTAACTGGTAAAGCTTTTACCTGCGAGAAAGTTCTGAAAATGTTTGAAAAAACGGCAGTCCGTTGGTGAGAAGCCTGGCGAATATGACGGGTGAGGCAGAATTTCAACCCTTAGTTCGTTTAATGTTCATGTGGTGATTTGCGAAACGTGTGGCGGGCGCTATCGGGCAAAAGAATCGGGCCTCTTCTATTGAGCAGTTCCGGCTGAAGTAGATGCAATTTTCGGTGAATTTTGTCGAATTCCTTACAGTGGAACTTTGCTGTGATCGTTTAACCTAGCACCGAAAAGTCGTACACCAGCCGCTGACCACCACACAGTGACCATTACCTCTTTTGGTGGAGATTCGCCTTCGGAAAATGCCTAGGGGGTTCATTGGCGTGCAACCACCTTCCCAAGGCGTATCAAAGCATCCGCAACAGCAGTTTTACTGACGTCTAGCTCTTCCGCGATACCACGAACTGTTTGGGATGGTTCGGCTTCCACCAATTCCTTCAACTCGTTGTCCAGGATTGCTCTAGATCGACCGCTACGGGATCATCTTCGAGGATGAAATCTCCAGTCCGGATTTTACTGAAGCACTGGCGCACAGTGCCCTCTCCAACTCTATTAGGCCCCACACTTGATCGATATGTCGAGCTGTCTCGGCTGTGGATTGTCCCAGTTTGAAGTTGAAATAAAATATCGCTCGGAATTGCTCTTTCGACATACTCCCCTAAGCCCTTCAAGAACAGAAATATAATGCGCAATACAAGTTGAATTTTTACTTCATAATAGACGAATGAAAGATAGCAACGCAAAACGCTGAGAGCTTTCGGACAACCTAATAACATGAGTTTGTTGGCTGAAAATTTTGGTACGATTTCTTTCATGCTTTCATTCACTTACTCAAAAACTGAACACTTCGTTTGAAGTTTTATAAAATTCTCATTTTTTGTAGAAAATAATGGTTGATATCCTGTTCTAAAGAGCAGAACAGCGGCAGTTTTAGTGCCAAAAGGGATTGCGCCATGCAATTGTCCAAGACTTCGCTGTTTTTATTCGATTGATGTCAAAATTGCTGTTTGCGTAGAGTTTTACGCCTCTTAACAACATAACAAAGAAAATTGTAAAAAAACACATATTCTTACCTTGATACTTCATGTAAGCAGCGTTCACACTGTTAGGGGGGGGGGCAAAGGTAGTGAGACAAATTGAAAAAAATTCTTTATCTCTTTATAACTCAATTACAAATCAACGATGCTAAGGAATATGTATGCCATTAAGGTCAGTGACCTTGCTGCCATCGATCAGCCAACTTCCTGATCCCATCCTTCCAGAACTGCTTAGGCCTGGTGCTGATCCACTGCTCGTTATGGTTGTCGAGGTCTGCTTGGGTCCTTGTGTTCCTTCCGACCATGAAGTCCCGTAGGCCCAAGAAGTGGTGGTAGTCGCATGGAGCGATGTCCGGCAAATACGGTGGGTGAGGCATATAAACGTAGCCCAGCTGACCGAGCTTATCCGTGGTTACTTGTTCCCGATGGGGTGCGGCGTTTTCGAAGAGGAGGAACCTCTTGAAGCGCTGCGACTGAATAAGAGCGAGTCGCCGACCCATCTCTTCTATTTCGTTCACCATGGCCTTGGAGTCCATCGTCGTGCTTTTGGTAAACAGCTTCCAGTATACCGGTCCATGGGCGCAGACCCAAATGCTCTGAAGGTGCTTCTCGCCGTGAATACCTCGCCGAACGAAGGTCGATAACGGGTCAACAGGCCTCACCCAGACTGGCTGCTTGGCAGGGCTAAGGTAGAAGACGTACTTCTCATCCTGCGTTAAGATTGAGCCCAGGCTGCTTGGGGTTGAGAATCGGGAGAGATTTGCGCGACAAGGTGGACTTGTCTGAGTGGGGTTTCGGCATGAGACAGGCTGGGGTTTTGGCATGCTTCTGGAAAGGGCGGAAGTGGTAACTTCTCAGGTGGCCTTCAGTAGATAGCATACAAACATGCAAATACGATAAGCACGAAACCAGACTGCAGTCACGAGATATATGGACACGGCATGGAGAGTCTCGGTACTTTTGGTCCCCCCCCCCCTAAAATAATTCAAATAAAATTCGGGGTGAGCTTTCCAAGTGCAGGGCGCAATCTGCTCTTTGATGCACTAAATGATTGCTACCTTGTTGCGTTTTAAGACAAAAGTTAGTTTATTATTTTTTCAAAAGAAACAAAACTTGTGTAAAATTATTACACTCGTTCGGGCAGCTGAACCTAAAAAAATTCAAGAAAGTTATACCAAATTTTCCTTGGAGAAAAAATTATTCTACCCTTCTTGAAGTGCTTGCATTTTAACCTGTAAGAAGCTCGTTTCAATTTGAAAGATGTTTAATTCCAATTTAATTCGAAACGTGTCCAGCTCGACGTGAAAATGATAAATACATATTTTACATTGTGGCTAGGCACACAATTTTGAGAATTATAGAATCTGTGTGATCTCCGCAATCAGGAAAACCCAAAAGGTCCTCAAGATTTGGCAGCATGGATCGATATTGGTGAGCTGCATAAGGTCGAACAGGCCCGTAATTAGGAGAAAGAGAAGTGAGGGATTCGTTGGTCATGCAGCCGAGTGCAATGTCTCTGTAGGGCATGTCAGGTCAGTGCAATTATGGTCGAAGAAGACCTCTACGTCGACGCTCGATCTGGTGCGTCAAAATAGTGGCGCCTGGACTGGTTGAAAATTTTGAGCAGAAAAATACTTAATATGAATTCTAGGCTTCGCAGCATTCATTCTGCAAAGACTGAGCATAAAACGCTGTAGAAGCTCAGCCGCACTTTTGAAAGAAGTCTTCACTTTAACCAGCTGAAATTCGGGCATCTGATTACCTGGCTTCTCGATATTTGATACTTGGAGTCTCTACATTGCGTGCGGTTAGCCAACAAATTTTTGGACAAACTCATTTTCTTAGGACATAGATATTCGCAGCCAAAATCGGCGACAGGGAGTGCTCTTTACCAAGCTTCACTTGCAGTTTTGACGAATTGCAACCAACACACAAATGCCCAAAGTGAGCTCGAAACGTAAATTTTCTATGTCATTTTCCCTCCTTAAAGATGAGTAGATTGCAAGCTACAATAGCAGGTTTAAACTGAGGATGCTTCCGTTGAAATAAACAAAATCAGTTGAAGCAGCTGCAGACATTTTCCTGCCAAATTTGGTACCAAATGAATTGTCGCAGCCAGGAGAAGGTCATAAACAGCAAGAAAATACAATTTAATTAGGTTTAAAAATTCTAGAATTCCACTGGGCAGCACTAATTGCGCCTGGGGACATAATTAAGCGAGACTCGGCGACGGTGCTGGGTCGGGTCACAGCAATTAGGACCCTCCTTAATTGCGGCATTGGTTTTCAGGCTTCCATCCACTTTTTAATGGCGGTTGCATGCCCATTGGTAGGTAGGATGATGCTAGGAGCCCTTGTAAATTTCGGTGAGAAAGCCTTTATTTTGAACAAAGTTATCATGATGCGACGCAAAAAACGCGTTTTTGCGTCGCAAACGTCGTTTGGTTGAATGTTTAGCGGCGGTACTGTATATTAGGTTGTCCGAAAAGTTTTTAGACTAATGTCGGAGAAGCTGTGTAGTTAATAGCTTTATTAACAATCACTATCATTCAAAAAAATATTTACCATTATGATCTATCACATATTGACATCTTTCCGGTTGAGAGAGAATATCATGAGCGAAAAACTCTGGAGTCTTGGACAGCAAGAAGTTGTTGACGCCACTTTTGACTTCCTCCCGATTGGCGAACTTTTTTTCCAGCTAAGAAAGACTGCTGCGACCGGAGAACGTGGTAGTCACTGGGTGCAAGATCAGATGAGTACGGCGGATTGGGCACCAGTTCAATCCGGGGTTCCTCCAATTTCTTCTGCGTATTCTTTGCTGTGTGTGGTCTGGCGTTATCCATTAGAAGAAGAATTTTTCCTCTTCTGGGATTGCGATGACGTAGGATTTCGCTGATTTTCTCCAGCTGAGCGCAGAACACGTTCGAGTCTAGCATGGAACCGGTTGGAACCAATTCCCAGAATACTGCACCATTGATGTCCCACCAGAAGGAAAGCAACTCCTTTTTGTCGTGATCAGGACGTTTCGGCTGTGGTTGAGGCAACTCATCGAAGTCAACCCAGTGCTTGCGACGCACCAAATTGTCGTAGACGCAATACTTTTCATCCATCGTGACGATCGAGTCGATCCAAGCAAATGTACGGCGACAATTGAGGAGAGAAGTGCAGGTATCAACACGTTTCCGTTTGTCCTGAGGCGTCAAAGCATGTGGTACGACTCGAGGCAACTTCGCGGCTTTACCTGAAGACCGAAGAACATCATGTACTATGGATTTAGGAGTATTTGTAAGGTCTAAAGTTTGCGTACAGAAAGATCAGGTCGAGCACCGCAGGTGGCGAGTGCGAGCTGTCTGTTCTGCGTATGAGGTCGACCTGTGCGTCGGGAATCCTCGAGCGATTTGTCACCGTTGTCGAACTTGCGGTACCAATTGAAGCACGTCCCCCGAGAGCGGGCTTGCTTCTTCATTGTCTCCTGTAGAAAGCGATGGGCCTCGTTGGCGGATCGGCCGGAGCGGTACTGTAGAAGGAGAGCTGGTCGGTAGAGCATCTTCTTGTCGTCCATTGCGAAGCCGCCACTGGGAACAGGAGACGATATGTCGCACGTGCTGCTGAGAGCTACATATAAAGGACGTGAAACACAAATTTCCTAGGTCCGGCCCTCTTACAACTTGAGCCGGCAAAGATACGTTGTTTTGAATCTTACCATGCAATTAGTCTAAAAACTTTCCGGACAACCTAATAATAGGAATGATGAGATGGATGGATGGATAGATGGATCTTAAAGGTTTTATTTTTCTAAATGACTCTATGTTCCAATGCCTCAGTTCTGATGCCATATCAGATACAGTACATTATCGAAAGGATTATAAGCAGACCTAGGAGATCAGCAGGAACGATTAGATAGACGAGAAGTAGAAAGCGATTTCTTAGATATTAAAAATTATCATAAATTATGTTTATACAGAGAATACATATGAATATTCTTCGAGGTGTTTTGAGCCTTTGCCGGCGGCAGATCTATACGGTACTCCCTTGTTTTTAGAGTCAGCGATTCTAGAAAAAACGGGTGAGGAAGATATGAAGATGTGTATGGAGATAAGATTCTTGCGAGCGTTTTCGAACTTTGAATCGCTTATCGTTAGCTCTTCTGAGGAAGTCGTTTAGATCATGAAAATCATCGGCGATACTTCGCTGACGAAGGAGCAACGAATCGACAAGGTGTTTGGAGACGATACCGAGGCGAAGAAGGCCGGTTTTCGCTACGAGTTTTGCTCCTCACTTTTACAAAGGCATTTCTAGGGAGGGGGGATTATTATGATTCTTTTTTGAAGAGCATCTATGCCGTATTTTTTTTTAGAAAACCGACTGGATCGTGGAACAGCTGGCTAGGGCTCCTCTTGAGGTAGCTATTATCGAAGCAAACTTTACGGGCTCACCATCAGATATCAGACGGACATTTCAGCGTCGTAAGCAGGTAGCGCAGTCGGAGTAGACGCGACTGTCGCGTGCACTACAAATCGATTGAAGGTTCCGGCCGATCAAGTAGCGTTCCACCCCTTCAGAGTCGATGAATTGGTATCAACAGGCTTGCTTGGGAGCGACAGAGCATCGGTTGCTCACCGCAAGTGATTAGACGTGGCAAATGCGTATTCAAACTTTCTGCATGATATCTCGCAGAGGTGGAATGCGTGGCACACTCGATGGAGGGACTGATTAATTTTGGTTTTTTCTTGCACCACTTTTACGTCAAACTGGAGACTTTTCAAATGAAGATGAACAATTTTCAAAGAAAACTGGACGCTCTCCTATGCTGGTTTGACGCTTATCAAATCAAACGATGCATCTTTCAAAGCAAAACAGGCTTCTTCCGCATTACACCAGAGACTCTCGAAGAAAGCAGGAACATTGTTCTTTTATCAGATGAAGATTTAGTATGACTTTTCATTTGAAATTTTGAAATTTAGTGGCCCGTATAAGTGAACTCATTATTGGAAATTTTGTTCCTACTTTATTCCTGTTTAGATTTGATTTCTTTCATTTATGTGTATCTTTTATGAAAAAATTGGTGTTTGAAGCTTATTCTGGAGTACAGGAGGGCAGCAATTTTGCAGCGTGTTGAACGAAAGTATCGCGCCATGCACTCGTCTGGCTCGCTTCGATTTTGCTTTGACTGATAGTGACAGGTGAATTTCAAAATTTCAAAAAACTTGTACCAGATATGCTTTGAACAGAAAATTATTACCACCGTCTCGAATAGTCTCCTGTTTAATCTGAAAGGCGCCCGTTTTGATTTGAAAAATGTTCATTTTTACCTCAAAAGCTCGAGCTTTTTAGAAGTGTCCAGTTTGAGGTATTAGCCTGTCGCAAAATTGATCGCCAAAACAGACCGCTTACTTCAAACTGTTATAACTCAGGTTAAACACAACATTATTAATCAAAGTACAAATCACCAAAATCTATACATACATACATACATACATACATACATACATACATACATACATACATGCATACATACATACATACATACATACATACATACATACATACATACATACATACATACATACATACATACATACATACATACATACATATACAACGAACAGGTAATGGATCTAATCCTTTACAACAAAACTGAAATCACAGGAATTGACGAAATTAAGGAGGGAACGTTCAACGTCGGCCAAATTAGTGAATTGTTTCTGACGCACATGAGAATCAAGAGCTCGGAGAAAGTGGTAGTCAGTGGGGGAAAGGTCGGAAGAATATGGTGGGTGAGGGAGAAGTTCGATCCCTAAATGGGTCAATTTTCGCCGAGTGGTTTGTGAGGTGTGTGGCCTTGCGTTGCAACAGGAGCGGCTCCCCTCTATTCACCACTGTCGGCCACAATTTTTGCAACGTACATCTGGTCTAAATCACGGCAGTAAGACACTACTGTGACTGCCTGACCAGGTTGCAGAAAGATGTAGTGGATTACACCTTTACAACACCATCACAAAGTAAGCAGAAGCTTTTTAGGGTGAAGGTCAGGTTTAGGAAAGGACGTTGGAGGGTCCTTATCTACCCAAACAAATCCTCGCTTCCTGTTATCGTAAAGGACCGTTTCTCAGCTACAGTTGTAATACCGCTTACTTTAAAATGCTCATTCATAAAGCGAACTCGCAGGTTGGAGCCAGTGTCGAGACGTGCCAGACGCTGCTCATCGGGCAGCTCATGAGGCACCAACCTCGCCAAACGTCTTGCTACCATATTACTATGTACGCCAAGGTGCTCTGCTAACGCACGTGTATTCCCCTCCGGATTTGCTTTGACGGCTCTCCTCAAAACTTCATCGTCAAGCGACGACGTGTGCCCGCGACCCGGTTTTCCTTCGAGATGAAAATTGCCTGAAGCGAAATTCCAAGCAGAGCCTCACCGTTCGTTCGCAAGGACATTCCGTCCCAAAAGCGCTGCTAAGGCTACGGGATGCCTCTGCCACAGAATGTCACAATTTAAATTCGTAATGCCAATTTAAATGACTTAATGGTCGCGTCGGTTTATGATTTTGTGGAGCCCTGGAAGAGATCGTCTAGAAAAATTATAGCGACTTCCACATATGTTTTTGAAAGAGCAGGAAAAAGCCCACCGAACGGTGTGTTTGGCTTCTCCTTAGACGGAATGATTCAGGGTATTAAAGTTATTTATTCATACACCAGTCGTTCGGCGGCCTAGCGGCCGCCTACGACTGGTTGGGGGCTTCGCCCCCAAACCCCGAGAATAGGACGGCATGGCCGCTACGGGTTTCCTATTCTTTCCTAGGCCTTCTGACCATTATGTTAATCGAGATGGATCGGCTGATCTTCCTCGACGTGATCCTCAAAAAATCGATAATATCGATCGATATCGATTGATCCGACTTCAGATTCGTGTTCAGCGACCTCGATTACTCCCAAGGCCGAAGTTTCGCGCCACTTAAACGCCATCCTCAAAAAATCGATAATATCGATCGATATCGATTGATCCGACTTCAGATTCGTGTTCAGCGACCTCGATTACCCCCAAGGCCGAAGTTTCGCGCCACTTGAACGCCATCCTCAAAAAATCGATAGCATCGATCGATATCGATTGATCCGACTTCAGATTCGTGTTCAGCTACCTCGATTACCCCCAGGGCCGAAGTTTCGTGTCGCTTGAACGTCATCCTCAAAAAGTCGATAATATCGATCGATATCGATTGATCCGACTTCAGATTCGTGTTCAGCGACCTCGATTACCCCCAGGCCTGAAGTTTTATACCGCCGACGTGTTCGGCACGTCTGCGGCTCGCCATGCACGGTCGCCGACGTGTTCGGTACGTCTAAGGCTCGCCATGCATGGTTGCCGACGTGTTTGGCACGTCTACGGCTCGCCATGCATGGTTGCCGACGTGTTCGGCACGTCTACGGCTCGCCATGCATGGTCACCGACGTGCTCGGCACGTCTACGGCTCGCCATGCGCGGTCGCCGACGTGTTCGGTACGTCTAAGGCTCGCCATGCACGGTCGCCGACGTGTTCGGTACGTCTAAGGCTCGCCATGCATGGTTGCCGACGTGTTTGGCACGTCTACGGCTCGCCATGCATGGTTGCCGACGTGTTCGGCACGTCTACGGCTCGCCATGCATGGTCACCGACGTGCTCGGCACGTCTACGGCTCGCCATGCGCGGTCGCCGACGTGTTCGGTACGTCTAAGGCTCGCCATGCACGGTCGCCGACGTGTTCGGTACGTCTAAGGCTCGCCATGCACGGTCGCCGACGTGTTCGGTACGTCTAAGGCTCGCCATGCATGGTTGCCGACGTGTTTGGCACGTCTACGGCTCGCCATGCATGGTTGCCGACGTGTTCGGCACGTCTACGGCTCGCCATGCATGGTCACCGACGTGCTCGGCACGTCTACGGCTCGCCATGCGCGGTCGCCGACGTGTTCGGCACGTCTGCGGCTCGCCATGCGCGGTCGCCGACGTGTTCGGCACGTCTGCGGCTCGCCATGCGCGGTCGCCGACATGTTCGGCTGCCGCGCCCCAACTCAAAGTGGGACGGACGGACGGTGTGACACACACAGTGACACACACACACAGTGACACACACACACACGCTTGCTCCTTTATATATAGTAGGATACCTCAAAACGGAGATTAATTTAGCGACAACCTAATCTATATGTTCCAGCTCCCTAAAAGCCAGAGACTCTAATGAATATATGCGGATGTTCCAAGCATTCTACTTTCTTGAGATGTCCTGGATGCAATATGAATTCGGCGTAGCTTACTTTCAGTGATATGCGATGGTTAGTCAGTAGATAAAACAGTGTTTTATCGTTTACAAATACTCCATTGACTACGAAGACATGGTTGGCTTGCCTTCCCGTCTTGGTGGAGCCGGAACTTTAAATCGATTTTGGATGCGTGTGAGAGGCGACTCTTCGCCCGGCTACGCTACAAACGTTCTGGCCGTTGGTCGTTCATACTTCAAAATAACCTTCTGCGTGCTTTTTCCAGCTCAACGAAGCGTTCGTTAAATTCTACGGAGTGTTCTGCGACTTGTTGAAAATGACGCCTGATGAAAGAGCGGAGCAGGTAATAATCACTTCGATGGTAACGTTGAACATCAGTCCGAGGGCACATTTATACTCTAATCGCCACGCGGCGCGTCATAGTGGAAGTTACCATATCGATTAGGCCTCGCAATCTAATCGATACTGATAGTTTTCATTACAGTGCGCCTCGCTTCGAATTGAGTATAAGCGAGACCTAATTAGCATCTTCTAGAGTTGAGTACTATTACACTTGTCCTTGTAAGACTCTGGCTTTCAGTTTAAGGAGATATTGACCAATATAAACGACGACGACATGGAGAAGTTCGATAAGCTTATAAAGGCTAGTTGAGTCCTCAGAATGTTCTGTGGTTTTCGTGCTGAACGTCGAATTTTACAGTTCATGGCCGAGCAATTGGGCTGCTATCTGATGATGCCGGAAGCGACTGCTGGAATGGGGAGCAGAAAATGATAACGGCCGGATCCCTGTACTCAAAGAACTGTTTGGTTTTGTGATGCGATGTTTTGATCTTGTGATGATTCTGAGGTCGAAAGAGAGACCAGAAGAAATAAACCTTCTCGAAAGAGAACAAAACCTTTTCTCTATCTGTGCTGTTAAGTTCAGGAGTTTCCAATGGGAACAAGGCTCCTATCTGCTTGTGTTGCCTTCCTTTGATGTATCACCTGTATCACCTGTCGTCCCGTTGATCATCGAATTGCTCGAGCGGGCGCTAGCAGCGTCTCCATTCGTCCCTGTCGCTTGCCAGAGTGGTCCAATGGATTCTCATCGCATGAGGACACGAAGAGCGTCATATCGGTCGTTCAGGGCATTCACGAAAAAGCCCCACCAAAGCGTTGGTGGGTGTCTGTTGACATCCTGAGGAATCCGGCCGGTGATGGCTCTCGTCCAGCGGGTGTCTGCGATGCGCATTACGTGGTCGGCCCACCTAATTTTCGACAATTTGAACCACGCGACAGCGTCTCTGATCCTTTGATATAACCTGTAACTATTGTGGGATTCAATTCGATAAGCTCTGTAGATTTGCGTCGAATCACATGTGGACTTCATAACCTCTCCAGATTGCCGTAATGGGTCGGTTTAGAAGCTGATTCACACCATTCACTCGTTGGCCTACGTTTTCGGCTTGAAAATACAGCGTTTTCCGTTTATTGGAGTTCTGTATGTTTCTGAAGCTAATGGATCATCAGCTTTCGAAGATGTTTGAGGCGCGATGAAAGGGCAGGGTGACGAAAATTCTAGCGGATAAACAGTCGAGATTGCGCCGTAGGCTCGTCTGTAACCATACATTTCAGACTAGATTGGTTGTTCACGGGCTAAATGCCTGCTATAATCATCAAAATCTCTCTCCAAAATCTTTACTGGCAGCAGCTGCACTAGCAGCAGTATTAGAACCTTTCAAATAGTGCCTACATTTTTTTAAACACTATGCATTCTGCTGCAAGCTGCTGTAGCGTGTTTTTTAGTTCACACTTTAAAAGAAGCTTAAATCAACCGATATGGTCACCTTATAGAGAAGTTATGACGAGCATTCAAGTGGAACACAATTAATCGAGTGCGAAATGCAGGAATACAAACGAGCACGTGGCGTAATCCCAATTGATCATAAGTCAGATAGTTTTTATTTTTTGCGTTCTTATACATGCTCTTAACTTTTTCAATACCTTTAATGGCAGCGCTGTTGTCACCTTTCAGACAGTTCTAATACACCGTATTCCATTCCTCTTCCAATTCAAACGAGATGGCGCAATCTCAGTCTATAATACGCTGCAAAAAGGCGACCTCTCTTCATATTTCAGTTCTACACCGTTAGTTTTGCTTGAAATCTAAAAAATTTTGAAATTTCAAACGTAGGTTCAGCTTTTGGAGCAGGTGAATTTTAAAAAAATTCAAGAAAATGCGAACTACATCCGACTACTACCCGGACGTACCATAAAAGGGAACGATCTTGAGTTTCTCCTCATTGACACCATGATCGCGGAACTTCCTGCTATGTCTTTCACGTTCGCCTCATACGAGAAAACAACTTCAGCTGCTAAGCCTGCTCACTTAGGACAACTTTATAGTCACTCCAGGGGGCAACTATAATGTCCAACTTTTCCACGCTGCACAACGCTTCGACTGCAAATTCCCTCGCAACCTTTGTACCTGCACAAATTCGCTACACAAGGTTTCCTGTATTTGCAGTAGCGAGGTTGACCCGCGTAGGTGAGACCTCACAGCAGAGAATTTTGAATGGTAAGAAAGGATTTTTCTTTTATTCAAAAAGCGATAGGGTTTTTCAAAATTAAAAAAAAAAATACCGAGTAGGATAATTTTTCTGAGCTAACTTTTTGTCACAACAATTTCAACTCGACGATTGCTTTATACTGTGCTCCACTCAGAATGAGATGGAGGCTTGGGTTGAGCTGTTGAATCAGCAGTCCGTGCACAAAGAACTTACACTCGAAAAACTTAAAGAAAGTTAGCTTGTTCAAGTCCACATTATTCACGGGAGTATCAAAACTCGGTGGTACCGAAAGCCAAGTAACAAAAATATCCTCATTAACTGCTAATCTGCTCTCCCTTCTAGTACAAAGACGGGCGTCATTAGAAATATGTTTCGAACCGCCACATCAGTTTCGTCTGATAGTGAACAGAAACTGTTTTCGATGAATATGACGCTTAATATTTCAAAAAGTAATGGGAATCCAATGGAGCACTTGCATACGGCACGCAGGCTGTAGACCAGCCACGCTATTCGCCAAGAGAAAGAACATACGAAAATACCCTTTTTCGTGCCTTTCGTATCAGACAAATTAAGTGCGGAGATACGCAGATGTGTTCGCAGCGCCGGTTTCCACGATGTGGTGAGGGTTATTGATATCCCTCCCAGCACCTTAAGAAGGCAACTGGTTCGAAACCGATAGGATGTGTCTCGTACCATCCTGCGTTTTCTGCTCTAATGGGAAAGAAGGAGGCTGTATGACATCGGGTGTGGTCTATCAGATGTCATGCAATGAATGTGGGGAGAGTTACATAGGTGAAACCGGAAGACCCCTCTGTGTCAGAATAAAGGAGCATTTGGATGGCCTTAGAAATGGTAAAGTCCAGACTTTTGGGGGGAAAACAGGGTCCCATGCCATTCCGGCGCGTTGATAGAGGCCTCAGTGTCGATCTTAGCGCGGGAGGGTGACATATCTGCGTTCGGGACGTTAGATGCGCTTTGGATCGCAGCTGTCCCGAGGACTCAGGTGATCCGATTCACCTGAGTCTTCGGGTTAATCGCAAGGAGGAGTGCCTGACGGTAACACAAGAGCTGGCACCCTTCGCGCAGCTCTGTGAGTTTCGGTATTCGTGATTTTATCCACAGGCTGATTAAGTCGAGTTGTCTCAGGGGCTAAAGCTCTTACACCACGTCTACGTCCATCTGCGGGTGTTGGTGGTCCGCTTCTGCATTCACCAATGAGGTTAGTCGTTTGAAACTGTGGTGTCTGATCACGTCTCTGTTTTCGTTAAGACTAGTACTCTGTAGTATGAAATAATGTTTGGGCTGGTAGTCTTGTAGAAACTCCGCCTGTAGAAGTCTTTCTTCCACTTCCGGTCCCAAGCCTAGGTAAAGCAGGAACGGTGGCTTTCTGCTGAGGGACCGTAAAAACTAAGCAAGAAACCATGGAGAATCGTGATACGACTTCAGCTCAAGCTACCGTATTCGAGGCAACCGATGCGCCAGCGTTGATGAATCGAAACCGGGGAGTCGGTGTGAAGTCCACTACTGGTTACACGACAAAGATCTTCACTCAAAAACGTGAAGTTACTGTTACGTCGTGGAACGTCCGAACGGCCTATCAAGTAGAACAGAAGGAGATTATCGCACGTAAGCTTTTCAGATATAAGTTGAACATTGCTGCGCTATCGGAGTTACGATTCACTGAATCCGAGCGAACGAAGATACCTGTCCCTGACAAAAGCTCTGAGGTTATGTTGTTTTACTCTGGTGGAGGCAAGCATACAAAAGGCGTCGGATTCGCTTTGGACGAAAAGGCAGCTGACTGTGTACTTGCGTTCCAACCAATCCCATCCGATTAGCAGTATTGACGCTCTCTGGCACAATTCGGACACACATCTTCTCAGCGTATGCCCCAACGGAGATCAGCCCAGACGATGCAAAAGATGACTTCTACAACAGCTTGCAGACGGCTATTGACTTGGACTCGAAAACAGGTGTTATCTTGCTTACTGGAGACTTTAACGTTCGTGTTGGCAGGAATCGCACCGGATGGGAGGTGATACTGGGTCGACATGGTGTAGGCAAAGTGAACGACAACGGTGTTCGGCTCCTGGCATTTGCTGCCGTAAATGGACTACTGATCGGTAATAACATCTTTCAACATAGGCAGATCCATCAGCTGACGTGGCGTACACCAAATGGTAGTGACTGTGCACTTCTGGACTACGTTATCATCAACAGGCGATTTAGAACATCTATCAGCGACGTACGAGAAAAACGTGCTGCTGAATGTGGATTCTGTGGACCAAACGACGAAAGTGGTCCATCCTGGCGGAGCCGTCGTCCAGACTACAATTCCAACTAAAGCTGGAAAATCGCTTTGCTTCACTTTCCGAGAAGTGCGATGTAGATGAAGAAGAAAGGCAGTTAGCGCGGTTTGTGAAAGCGCTGAGGAAATTTGTTCAATTATTAGGCAACGCACACAGCCCTGGATCTCGGGGCGTGTCTCGATCTGACCGATCAACGAAAACACGCAAAACTCGTGAATCGCTGCCGATACGCCGAACTCAATCGCGTAACTCGATATGAACATAAACTCCATTGTGAAGCTTATTGGAATTCTGTAGCGAAACAAGCCGAGGATACCGCTTGCAGAAACGAATTTCGACCTCTTTACGCCACGTTGAGGCGCCCTACAGGTCAGAAAAAGCCGACTAACGATAATATCAGAGAGGCTAATGGAAGCTTTACAAAATCACTTGAAGAGCGCCTCCAACGATGGAAGAAATTCTTCGAGACAATGTACAATCACGCTACACCAGTAGGCCCTCAAGCTGCATCACCATCGGTCCTTATACCATCTTATACAGTCGCATCAGAGACTACGCCTACCAGAGAAGGGGTTGCTGAAGCTATCACGCTGTTGCGAAACTGCAGCTGAAGTTGATGGTGTGATGACTGAAGCGCTTAAGGATGACGGGGAAGTACAGGCCAACCGTTTACATTCCCTGCCAAGTTATTTTGGAGAGCGGAAAAAATTCCGGCGGCATGGAAACAGGCCATCATCATACCAGTTCTGAAAAGGAAGACGGCTGTGACTGCAAAAACCATTGTGAATAAGCCTGCTTTCTATAATGGGAAAGGTGTTTACAACAGTACTTCAAGCAAGGCTGCAGAAACAACATGAATGCACCGCAAGTGAGGAAGAAGCTGGCTTCCGTCCAGGAAGAGGCTGCTGCGAGCACATTTTTGCTTTCAGACAGATAATGGAGGCGCGCATACGATGTGGAAAGCGAATGATCATCGTATTTATAGATTTTCAGGCAGCATTCGATAGCGTCTTCTGGTCAGCTCTCAATGGAATCAGAACATATTAGTTGCACCAAAAATTGTACAACTGTGCAAGAGACCTACGCCAACTGCTCCAGCTTTGTCCGTGTACGTGAAGGAACGTCAAACGCGTTTACAATTCGATCTGGTGTAAGGCAAAGATGAGTGTTGTCGCCGTTGCTGTTCAATATCGTTGTGGATGCAGTTATGCAGAAGGTGTTTAGCGAACGATAAAGAGTCCAATTGGAGATAATCAGTTTGTTACGGACCACATGTTCGCTGACGATAGTACTTTGCACCTTTGCAGACAATGATGCAGAGGCAAATGATATTCTTCGAGAAATCGCCGCTATTGCTGTTTCATAAGGACTGACTATAAACGCTGAAAAGACGAATTCTCTCCCAACCGATGGCTCACCATGCACACTCTACTTGGACAACTCCTAGATCGAACAAGTCGCGGAGTTCAGGTACGTCGGTTCTATAGTGCAGCTGAACAATATTGCTTTACGGTGCGGAAACATCCGTACTTCTGAAAGTTGATTTGCAGAAGCTAGAGGTCTTCCATGAGGTGCCTTAGGCGTACACTAAACGTCTCAATTCGTGATCGGATTAAAAACGACAATATCCGCAAATCCTGCTGCAACCAGCCCAAACCGAAACCGTGTGAAACCCGAAATCCGAAAACGCCGGATGAGATGGTTTGAACATGTAAGTCGAATGGCGGCTCAACGAATACCCAACAAATTGCTGCGAAGAATCAGACCGAGTGAATAGAAAGTCCAGCGAGTTGACCAAGAAAACGTGGATAAAACAAAAACAAGATGACTTTTAGTAAACGAGGCTTGCGTTTAGAGCACGAGCGTGAAATGGCTCTGGATCGTCTGGCATGACAGAACTTTGTCCGTGACTCTCGCCACTCCCTGGCACCTACAGCGACGTTATCGGACACGAGAGCGCCTCCAACCTGACGCCTGCTAATGAGGAGTAAGTAAGTAAGTAAGTAAGTAAGTCTTGTATATGCTATCGACTATTATAGGCTCTGAAGAAGGTGAAACTCGCCGCAACGTAAGGGAATAAAGAAGAGCAGAAGAGCGAAAGTCGAACTTAGGCAATATGCAAACCTGTTGTTTGCCTGCTCTACTATCAGTGCATGCACCCCTCGCAGGAACATGAAGTTTGTGAAAATGCAAAAGACATACACCACGCAGGATCCAAACCCGTGACCTTTCGCTCGTAAGTCTGCTACGCTATCCACTCGGCCTTCTCGTCGACACCCCCTCGAGGGAACAATGAACGCGAGAGTGATAAGATGCCGGTCTTCTTACTTGCTTCACCACTCCGCTTCAATGGTGCAGTGTTCACTGGCCATAACTCACTCAAAGTTGAACTCGGGTCGACATACTTGCATAGTGTTACTTCTGACCATGAGATGCGCTTCTGCACATATGCATCTCATCGCTAGTCTAGATCTACACTTCAGGTAGTTCCCTGGTAAGTAATGTTTTGCTAGCAAAACGCAAGCAAAACGAAAAACGAAAATGAAAGAAGGGATTGAAGTTGGAGAATCCTGCTTCTTACTAGAGCGTCTGGAATTTGGTCATACTCCCAAGCGCCACTACGTGCTAGGAGCTTTCAAGTGAGATAGTTCTAAAACTCTTTCAATACCGTAAACTTCTTTCGTCTTATGTGGGTTGAAGACTGTGACACCAGATTCTACAGTAGGTCTAACATCAGTTTTATAAGCACGAAGTAGAATATGTTCATTTTTACTGTGCGGTCCTTTAAAAATTTGAAACGTGTGCATAGTTGCCTGCTTACATCGACCTTTGACATGCTCAGAAAAATCCAGGTCACTCTTGTAGCGAAAGCCACGATCTTTAACGTAACTATTTGGTAAAACAACAACAACATCGACGCTGCAGTAGCGAGCCTAGATTGGCGAACTTGTCCTTATTTGCATAAGCGTTGTCTTCTGAGTAGAGAAACGCAACTGACATTCTTTAGTCCAGCTAACCAGAGAATCAATTGCCCTTTGCAGTCTAGAAGCCTCTGATTCCTCAATTACAGGGCTTATCTTTTCATCATCTGTATACATTTTGATAGAAACTCCAAGATTTCGAAACACCTCCGCTAAGTCAATTGTATATATATTGAACAGAGTTGGTGAAAGAATGTCCAGAATATGTTTATAACGTTCTAGAATTTTTTGAGTGAATCAGTTTGATATCGAAACTTATATTTCGAGATTCTCAGCCAATGACTAACAATGTTCTGAATTTGCATGTGTCATTTTCTTAATCATCAACTTGACCCTCTCAAATTGCCATTCTATTCCATTTATGTCTCACATTTCATTAGAACTTCCATTGCGCTTCCTCTCTTATATAAGTCTGCTGTCATCGTAGAAAGCATGTTCAATAGCGAATACGGTGGCTCCTTCCTCCAAAACACTCTCTGCGTTATTATAGGGGTACTTCTGTTACCTATGTACAGTTCTAGAGCTATGTTGATGGTCATTCTTCTCCTCTTTATCGTCGGGGCAGCTCTGGGTCGTCCGAACTATCCAGAGTGGACGCAGAAGAGCGGTACGTTGAACCGTATTCCTTCACATTTCACAAGCGCCTATTTATTTACATGTGGAGTAAATCTTAATTTATTTATTATAAATATGAATTGGACATTTTTAAAATCAAATTGGACGTTTTTTCAAATCAAATTGGACACTCTTCTAAGCCAACTTCAAGACTTTTGAAATCAAAGCGAACTCTTCCAAATCGACATGAGCTTTTTCTACATGAGACTAAATACTCTACAAAAAGATTAAAATATTTTTCTTTTGGAACAATTTTAGTATAGCTTTCTTTGAAGTTTTAATTCACCTATCAAATAAGTGAACATATTGTTTGACGTTTTGTAAAAAAAATATTTTTTTTTGAGAAAAAATAATGGTTTAAAACTTGTTTTAAAGAGCACAAAACGGACATTTTTTGTTGCCAAAATTGAGATCGAGCCATGCCGCTGTCCAAGACGTCGCGTTATTCGACTGATAGCAGAATTTCTGTTTGCGTGATGTTTTACAAGTGGTGACGATTTATTACAAAGCCACTGTAAAGAGCACACATATCCTTACTTTGATGGTAGATATAAGTGGCATGTACGCTATCAATCAAATAAAAATTGCGGCAAACTTTTTGAGTGCATGACGCGACCTGATCTTTTAATGCGCTATATGACTGCCTCTTTGCTGTGCTTCAAGACACCTTTTAATTTGTTATTTTCTCTCAAAATGAAAAGCTTATGAAATTATTGCTGTTATTGGGACAGGTAAACTAAAAACTTTCAATGGAAGCCTTGAACAAACAATTATTCGAACCGTATTACTGACGTTAACCTGCCTGAAGGTCATTTCGATCTGAAAGTGTTCGATTTTATTTCAAAAGTCTTAAAGTCAATCCGAAGAGTATAAAATTTGGTTTGAAAAGTGTCAAATTCAACGCACAAATGGTTAAATAAGTGGAGAAATACGTTCTTCTTTATTTATTTAGGTGTCTACTGCACTTGTTTGTGAGTTAAAAAAAACGAATAAAGTAGCGGAAGAACGTAACCTTTATCGGGCTCAAGTGTTCCTCGATTTGACATTTCTCAGATGTGAAATTTTCTGAATCTGAACGCAGCTGCAGGCACAAGCTCTCTTTGGAAAGTGATTTAGTAAAAAGAAAATGATTTATTAGAGATGAAAAATCATCATGAATTATATGTGTACAGGGAGTATAAATATTCTTCGAGATGTTATGAGCCTTCGCCGGCGGCAGATTTATACTGTACTCCGATTGTTTTTAGAGTCAGGGATTCTAGAAATCTTGACGGAGGAGAGCTGTACGGACGTGAGATTCTTGCGATCGTTTTCGGACTTTGAATCGCCTCGAGCTTGCAGGGAATTCGTTTAGCTGATGAACATCATCCGCGATACTTCGCTGACGAAAGAGCAACGACTCGACAAGGTGAAGCAGGCGATACCTGGAGACGCGACCGAGGACGACAGGGCAGGTTTTCGCTACGAGTTTTGCTCCTCACTTTCACAGAGGCATTCCTAGAAACGATTATTGTGACCATCTTTTTAAGGTAGCATCTACGTTTTTTTTTTAGAAAATTGTGATCAAGAAGACCGAACTAGCCATTAACCTCAATGACTGGATCGTGAGACAGGCGGCAGCGGCTTCTCCCAAGGTACTTGTTTATTGACGGATTATCTAGAAGCCAGACAGACCTTTCAGTGCCGTGAGCAGGTAGCGCAGTCGGAGTAGACGCGACTATCGCGTGCACTACAAATCGATTGAACGTTCGGGCCGATCAAGTAACGCTCCAGCCTCACAGAGTTTAACAGGCTTACTCGGGAGCATCGGTTGCTCAGCGCATGTCACTGTGCGGGGCAAATACGTACTCAAATTTTCTGCATGATATCTTGCAAAAGTGGAGTGCATGGCGCACTCCAAGGAGGGGTTGATTAATTTTCACCGTTATTCTTATCAAACCCAGCCTTGAGCAATTCGTGAAATATGCACCACTTTCACATCAAACTAGAGACTTTTCAAATGAAGCTGAACATTTTTCAAAGAAAACTTTTTTATTCAAATTGGATACTCTTCTACTTTAGCTTGACGCTTGTGAAATCAAGCCGAGCATCTTTCAAATCAAAGCGAGCTTCTTCCGCATTACACCAGAGACTCTCGAAGAAAGCAGGAATATTTTTTATCCGAGGAAACCTTAGCATGACTTTTTCTTTGAAATTTTGAATTTTTTATCTTTCAAGAAAAATTTCTGTTTGAAGCTTATTCTGAAGTACAGAAGGGCAGCAATTTTGTAGCGTGATGAAAGAATAGATCGCGCCATGCACTCGTCTAGCTCCCTGCGATTTTGATTTGACTGGTAGTGACAGGTAAATTTCTAAATTTCAAAACAAAGTTGCACCAAATACACTTTAAACAGAAAATTAGTAACACCGTCTTGAATAGATTCCTGTTTAATTTGAAAGACTCCCGTTTTGATTTTAAAGTCGTTCATTTTGACTTCACAAGTTCGAGCTTGTTCAGAAGTGTCCAGTTTGAGGTCGATTAGCCTGTCGCAAAACTGAGCGCCGATACAGACCCCTTACTTCACAATGTTATAACTCAGGTTAAACACAGCTTTATTAGCCCTGGGAAAGGTCGGCTAGAAAAATTAGAACGACATTTACATGATTTTTGAAAGAGCAGGAAAAAACCTACCGAACGGTATGTATCGCTTTCCCTGAGACGGAATGATTTACTTTGATACTTTGATACTTTGATGGTCCTTTTGTCGGCTGGAGGTCTTCTCAGCGGGGACCAAAACTCTTCCAGACCGCTCAATCTCTGGCTGCTTGCATCCAGTGAAGCAGACTCCGCTCTCTGAAAGATCTTGAGAATGAGTCTGCCCATCGCGTTGGCGGTCGTCCCAGTGGTCTCTCATGGTCTCTCGGGAGCCATTCTTTGACATGGAGACTTCATCTATCGTCCTTTCGTCGAAGCAGGTGTCCGGCCCAGCGATATTTGGTCTTCTTCATGTACTGCAGCGGGTCTGCTAATTGCGACTTCTCCCGTAGCTCCGAGCTTCGTAGGCCTTCTTGCCATTGCTGACGAAGGCTTGTCCTCAGAAGACATCTCTCCAGTGCACGATGCGTAGTTTGCATCGCTCTGGCGATTGTCTCTGGCATTCTTGACCTGATCGGTGACTTCGCGAATCGAACCGAAGGCTGCCCATGCTGCGCGTCTCCTGCGGGCGATTTCAGGAGCGAGGTCGTTATCCACGTTCAGCTCTCTTCCCAGATAGACGTAGGAGTCGACTTGTTGTAGAGCGATTCCATCTAACCTCACGAGTCCCGTGTCACACCACTGGTTGACCATAAATTGCGTTTTGGACATACTCATGTCCATTTCAATCTTCATACCTGCCACATTGAGCTCGTTCAGCATTTCCTCGACTTCTGCCGTGCTGGTAGAGATGAGAACAATATCGTCGGCGAAGCGAAGGTTGCTGATTCGTTTACCGTCGACAAGGTAGCCTTTATCGTCCCAGTTCAAGTCTTTCATGGCATCCTAGAGTGCCGCTGTGAATAGCTTGGGAGAAATCGTGTCTCCCTGCCGTACTCCTTTCCCGATAGGAACTTTAAGCTTTCGATCGAACAGCTGGATGGTAGTCGATGTGTTCGAGAAGCATTCGTCGAGAAGTCGGATTTAGGGCGATGGTATACCAGCGTGCACAAGTGCGTTCAAAACGGCGTTGATTTCCACAGAGTCGAACGCTTTCCGGTAATCCACGAAGACAAGGACAAGTGGGAGGTGGTGTTCTCGGCTCCTCTCGATGAGCTGTGAGACAGTCTGAATATAGTCCATGCAGGAGAAATCCTTGCGAAACCCTGCTTGCTCCACTGGCTGATATTCATCCAAGCAACGCTCCATGCGGTTAAGCAGTGTCTTAGTGAAGATCTTGTACACAACCGAGAGAAGACTGATGGGTCGATAGTTGTTGATATCCTCCTGCCGACCTTTTTTGAAGATTAAAACTGTTTTCGACTCCTTCCATGAGTCCGGAATCCTACCAAGTCGAAGGTAGTGGTTGAAGTGCTTGGCAAGAAGTGAGCAGAGGGCACTGCCACCCGCACGAAGGAGATCAGCAGAAATGTCGTCCGGTCCGGGAGCAGTGCCCGGCTTCATCCTTCTGATGGCATGAGCAACTTCTGATTCCAGAATGGGAGGTACTTCCTCAGCTGGTGGCATCAAGCATTTCGGGACAGTGATGGAAGAACAGAACAGATCTGTATAGAATTCTTGAATGATGGCCTCCATCGCTCTTCGAGACGTTTGAGTTGTTCCATCCTTATCCACAAGGGCTGACATTGCCTTCTGATTGCCTTCTGATCGCAGAGATCTCGTTTGCAGCGCTTTATGCTTGAACCTTTCCCAGTGGCTTCTAACAGCTTCAATCTTCTGTAGGCTTGAATGGACTCCTTCACTGCAATTCGACAGGCCTTCGAGATGGTGACTTTTTCCAGATGGGAAGCATTAGGATCCAGTTTGACAGCTGTTCTTTGGTCCAAGAGTTTAATCGCATGTGCGTTGAGTCTTGAAACAGACGCTGATGTGGCTTCGCAAGAGCTGCTAGCACATTTCAACAGTTCTTTGGAGAGAAGGTCGTAGTCTTCCGATGGATCTTCAAGAAGATTCCAATCGTACGACTTTATTGCATATTCCAACTCCTCAGACTTGAATGTGGGGATCCTCACCGGTGCCGGTTTATGAGTGTCACGCTTGAACATCCTCTTTTTGAGAGTCAGCTTCGCACGGACAAGACGGTGATCCGAGCCGGTGTCAAATGAAAGCAGCACGGAGGCGTCGAACAGACTCCAGCGTCTGTTTGTAAGAACATGGTCGATCTCCGAACGTGTTTCTCCATTTGGGCTTTCCCAGGTCCATCGTCGGTTTGAAGGCTTCTCAAACATAGAATTTCCATGGTAGAGACGGCACGCGGATAGGAAGTCTATCAGGCGCTCTCCGTTTTCGTTCCTTGAGGAAGTTCCATGTGGTCCTAGCCTCCATTCGTCGTGATCATTCGTACCGACGATAGCGTTAAAATCACCAACGACAACTTTGTAGTAGCTCTTTTCGTCGTTGACAGTCCTTTCGAACAGCTTGTAGAATTCCTCCTTTTCTTCATCTGTGGATGTTGGAGCATATCCATTTATGATGGAGATGGTTCCTTGATCTTTGGTTTCCAGACGAAGAACAGCTACTCGCGGACTGATGATCTTGTAAGAGTCTACTAGGTGGTGCACTGTCGAATTGACGAGAAATCCAACTCCGCCAATATTCTTTCCGTCCACCTTTGCTCCGGTAATGAGAAGCTCGTTATGGTCGGTCCTCCTTATGGTTTCCGTTCTGCCTTTCGTTTCCTGCAGGGCGATAACGTCGTATTTGATGTTACCGCTTCTGTAAAGAGGTGTCCGAAGATCCTGCTCAGTGCGATCATACGACAGTTATAAGTGCAGACGAATAAGCAGTTTCCGTGTCGTGGTGGGAGAGAGTTTCCGGTGGTCCGATTCCAATGACGTCCTGATAGTTTAACTCCGAGATTAGATGGCCCCTCGCCGGAGGTGGATGCAGCCGACGTCGTAGAAGTTCACCTCCGGCGCGCGGAGGGCCCGTATTGGTGAAATCAGAAATTTAAATCGATTTTGGATGGGTGTGAGAGGCAACGCCTCACCCGGCTGCGCTATACACGTTCTGGCCGTTGGTCGTTCATACTTCAAAATAACCTGTTGCGTGCTTTTTCCAGGTCAAAGAAGCGTTCAATAATTTCTACGACAAGCTCTGCGACTTGTTGAAAATGACGCCTGTTGAAAGGATGAAAAAGGTAGTAACCATGGTAACGTTGAACATCAGCCCGAGCTCACATCTATACTCCAATCGCCACGCGGCGCGTCATAATGGGAATTACCTTATCGATTAGGCCTCGCAATCTAATCGATACTAATAGTTTTCATTACAATGCGCCTCGCTGCGAATTGAGTATAAGCGGAACCTCATTGGCATCTTCTATACTTGAATACTATTACTCTTGTCCTTGTATGACTCTGGCTTTAGATTGCGCGGATGATGATCAATCTAGACGACAACGACCTAAAGGAGTTTGTCGAGCTTATAGAGGCTATGAAGGCTAGTTGAGTTCACAGAATTTTCTGTGGCTTTCGTTCTAAACGTCAAATTTTACAGGACATTGGTGAGCGGTTGAGACTGGAGGATCTGCTCAAAGCTAAGACCATGACGGCGAGCAGAAGACGATAATAACTGGATCCCTGTACTCAATGAACTGTTTGGTTCTGAAATGCGATTTTTTGATCTTGTGATAATCCATGTGGTCTGATGAGAGACCAGGCGAAGTAAATTCTACACTACTTTAAAGAGAACATAACTTTTCTCTCTCACTGTGCTGTTAACGTTGGGCGTTTCCAAAGGGAGGAAGGTTTCCATCTGCCTGTCGTCTTCTCTAACCTCGAACTGTTTGAAATTCAATTTTTCTAAGGTTTGTGGGTTTGTTTCGAATCAACGTGCCTCTTGGACACTTCCGTTGTATCTTCCTCCTGTACTGGATCCGATCATCGCCTCCTCCGAGCCAAAATCAGATTTCATCATAAAATGGAGTAGAGCGCCTGCTACTGCTCAAAGGGGAGAAAACAAGTTTTGTGCGACGAGACCATTCTGGACGAATCGCTGTCCCTGTATGACTGGCCTCATCAAGGAGACCCGACCGAAGACTACGAGCTACTGCTGAAACGCCTCCATGCCTGTGCCCAATTAGCTTCAATTTCACGAAGAAGTAGTTTAGATCGCATATCGACAACAACAAAAAAGCTACTCGAGGAAAGAGGAAAACTGATTCTCAATCCAAGTGCAACTCACCAGGAACGACTGATAGGCAACACCGGTTGGAGAAGGGCTTTGCAGAAGGATTGGAAGAACACAGGAAGGAAAGGATACTGGATGCCGCTCAGCAAAACTCAAGTCTGAAGAGGTGTCGTCGGGACCTCACCGATCACAGTATTCCATTCACGGCTTTGGGAAATGAAGACGGCATCGTCACCACTTCCCGCTTCGAAATGGAACCAATAACTGAGCGGTTCTATACCAATTTGTTCCGCTTCAAAACCCTCTATATCGGGCCCATTTATCCCCGCTGGTGGAACAGCTCCAAGAATCCTCGCCTCGGATGTACGAGCTGCGATGCAGAGCATGAAGAAAGGCACGGCTCCCGGAATAGACAACATCACAGCCGACTTTCTTCGAGCAGGACAACATCACCTGCACTGAATTCTCGCAGCACAAATGACGTCCTATCTTCAGAAGACAAGAATTCCAGACCAGTGAAGGAACTCGCGTACCGTCATTCTTCACAAGAAGGGCGACAGAGAAGACCTGAAGAACTATCGACCAGTATGCTTGTTGAGTATGCTCTAGAGGCTATTCAGGAAGATCAATATCGAGCGCATATCGTGAACATTGGATGAAGCGCCATCGGTAGAACAAGCAGGATTTCGTCGAGGATTCAGTTGAGTGGACCGCATCCAAACCGTCACGAGGGTCATCAAAGCATGTGGGAAATACCACCTGTTCCTTGTCCTAACCATCGTCGACTACGGAAAGGCCTTTTATAGCGTGGAAACGAATGCAATTCTGTCCGCGCTAGTCGACCAGGGAGTGAACCCGTCCTACGTAAGAACACTGGCCGATTGCTACCGCCACTGCTCAACAACAATACAACTGTTTCAACGCCCAATCAACATCTCCAGCGAGAAGGGAGTTTGACAAGGTGACACCATCTCGCCAAAGTTGGTCACCGCCGCCTTCCTGTGGGTGATGAAGTCGCTCGACATGGAAGAAAAGGGCATTTGTGTGAATGGAAAGTTTCTTTCGAATCTTCGTTTTGCCGACGACATCGTCATCTATTCAACGACTACCGCTGAACAGAGACGATGCTGGAGGAACTCAACGAAGCAGGAATGAAAATCGGACTGCGAATGAACCGGAAGAAGATACAGTCCATGAAGAACGCCTGGTGCGAAGGAGACCAGATCAACATTGATGGCTCTCCTTTGACGGAAACAACATCCGTTCCATCAACATGAACAACGATATGAAGGAGGAACAAATAAGAAGGAGGAAGGCTGCATGGTCGGCCTACGGGTCTCTCAAAGAGGCCACCGACCAACTCTCGGGTCCCAATCTACGCGCCCACTTGTTCGATTCAACCATCCTCCCAGCGCTCTACTACGCCGCCGAAACATGGGCTGACACTGCGTCCACGTCAAATTCCTTGCGTACTACTCGCCTGAAAGATGTCTTCTCAAGTTCAGCCAATGATCGCAACTTCGATCTGGCCTTCACAGTTCCGACTTACGCACGATGTCACGACAAAAAGACCCGGCGGAATACACATCGAAAATGAAGCACCGATGGGCGGTCATATCATGCGAAGCACGGACGACCCTGAACAAGAAGAACAGCGGAGTGGATTCAAAAAAGGATGCAAGCGCCCTCGAGGAAGACCTCCAACGAGGTGGCTAGATGTGTTCGTCGAAATCATTGAAAGACAACGTTCGTTGCCAAATTCTAATTCAGAATCGGCTGGCGGTCGTGGTCGTCGTTCTAGTCGAGCTAATCGAACATTGTGGATGGCGATTGGGTTGGAGCTCGCACGACCAATGAAGACGAGCCGTCTAAGTAAGTCATTTGTATAGATATTGAACAGAATTGGTGAAAGAATGTGCAGAATATGTTTGTAACGTTTTTGAATTCTTTGACTGAATCATGTTCGATATTAAAACTCATATTTCGAGAATCCCAGTCCATGGCTAACAATATTCTGACTTTGCATATGTCATTTTCTTAATCATCAACTTGACCCTCTCAAATTGCCATTCTATTCCATTTATGTCTCACATTTCAATAGAACTTCCATAACGCTTCCCTTCTTATATAACTCTGCAATCATCGTAGGAAGCTTCTGCAATGGTGAATACGGTGGTCTTTTCGTCCAAAACGCTCTTTGCGTTATTATAGGGGTAATTCTGTTACCTATGTACAGTTTCAGAGCTATGTTGATGGTCATTCTTCACCTCTTTATCGTCGGCGCAGCTCTGGGTCGTCCGAACTATCCAGAATGGACGCAAAAGAGCGGTACGTTGAACCGTATTCTTTCACATTTCACAAGCGTCTATTTATTTACATGTAGAGTAAATTTTAATTTATTTATTATAAATATGAATTGGACATCTTTTAAATCAAGTTGCACTTTTTTCAAGTCAAATTGGACACTCTTCTAAGTTAGTCTGGAACTTTTGAAATCAAAGCGAGCTCTTCCAAATCAAAATCAGCTTCTTTTATATGAAACCAGAGACTCTCCAAAAAGGTTAGAATAATTTGTTGTTCGAGGAAAGTTTTAGTGTAACTTTTTTTAAAGTTCTAATTCACCTGCCCAATAAGTGAACACATTGTTTGAAGCTTTATAAAAAATTATTTCTTGAGGGAGAATTGTTCAAATCTTCTTTTAAGAGGACAAAGTGGGCATTTTTTAGTGCGAAAAAAAGAGTTCGAGCCATGCCCTTGTCCAAGACGTCGCGTTATTCGATTGATTGCAGAATTTCTGTTTGCTTGAAGTTTGACAAGTGGTTACGATATACTACAAAAACAACTTAAATGGTAGATCTAAGTGGCATTTACGCTATCAATCAAATAGAAGTTGCGGCGAACTTTTTGAGTTCATGGCGCGACCTGATCTTTTAGTACTCTAAATGCTTGCCTCTTTGCTGTGCTTTAAGACAAACTCTGATTTGTCATTTTTCTCTTAAAATGAAAACCTTGTAAAATTATTGCTGTTATTGGGACAGGTAAACTAAAAACTTTCAATGGAAGCCTTGAGCAAACAATTATTCGAATCGTATTACTGAGTTTAACCTGCCTGAAGGTCATTTCGATTTGGAAGAGCTCGATTCGATTTCAAAAGTCTTAAAGCTAACTCAGAAGAGTACCAAATTTGATTTGTAAACTATCAACTTACCAGGAAACTATCTCAACGGTAGGTCGGAACGGCCTAAGTGTTGTATATGGGCAAAATTTCCTCTCTCTAGGAAACAACAAAACGCAAATATC
This sequence comes from Heligmosomoides polygyrus polygyrus, assembly GCA_947396885.1. Lineage (NCBI taxonomy): Eukaryota > Metazoa > Nematoda > Chromadorea > Rhabditida > Heligmosomidae > Heligmosomoides > Heligmosomoides polygyrus. The sequence continues at coordinate 1,471,552 of OX377201.1, forward strand.
TCGACCCCAATATAACTCTGCACAGAGTTAGGGATGACGGAAGTTGGGCCATTGGCGGCGTTAGAACTATGCCTGGAGGCGGAGGGCGGGCTCAAGTTGGCAGGAAACAGCGATGACGAGCGAGCGATGGTGGCGCAGTGCGTAGAGGGGCGGCGTAATCCCCATAATCGCCGTTTCCAACCAACTTGGGCTTGCCCTCCACGTGCAGGCATGGGACTAACACCGCCAACGGCCCAACTACTGTCGTCCGTAACTCTGCGCAGAGTTGTATTGGGGTCGAGATATTTGCATTTCCTTGTTTCCCAGAGAGAGGCGATTCTGCCCATATACAACACTTAGGCCGTTCCGACCTACCGTTGAGATAGCTCCTGGTTAGACGCGGAAATGGTTGCATAAGTGGAGAATTACACGGTGCGTAAAAAGTATTGACGAACTAAACGTGAACGTTACAAATAACAACAGATCATAAAATCTAACAGGTTTATGTACAAAATGTCAACAATGATCTAGCGAACAGACGAGCATCACTTGTATTTTATATGGGCTTCATTGCTGCGAATGCAGGGACGAAGACGACGAGAAAAGGCATCGACGGTGCGCCGCAAGCAGTCCACGTCGATTTCGTTCCATTCTTCGACCAGATCATCCTTCACTGACTTCATACCTTTGTGGGAAGTAGCGCAAGCCCTGTTTTTCAAAACTTCCCATATAGAGTGATTCAGCGGATTCGAATCCGGTCTATACAGAGGTCATTCCTCTGCCGAAATGAAGTCCTCCAAGTTAGTGCGGCACCAGTCCTGAACAATCCTCGACACTCTGCGCAGGAGTCTAACCCAGCTGGAAGACATACGGCTTACTCTCGAGGTGGGATTTGAGCCAAGGAACCAGTTGCTTCTTTAGGACTTCAATACAGATAGTTCTACTGACTTATCTTCACTCCTGTATCCACGAAAACGAGAGGCGCTTGTGATGAATGCACAAACTATGATACTGGCCGGATGCGCCTTCCTTGCAGCGAGCCTTCAGCCAGAATTGGCACTTTGGAGGACCTTGAAGAGTATGTAACACTTTTACAAGTTGAATGCACAAAAGTATCAGGTCACTGAAGGTCAAAGCATTGAACGAAATTGACGTGGAATAGTTGCAGCGCACCATCGATGCCTTTCCTCGGCGTCTTCGCCCCTGCATTTGCAGCAAAGAAGCCCATCTAAGATGCATGTGATGCTATACTGTTCGCTAGATCATTCTTGACATTTTGTATATAAGCTTATTGAATTTTATGATGTGTTGCTATTTCTAACGTCTACGTTTAGTGCTTCAATACTTTTTACGCACCCTGTATGTAGTATTCTTTGTTGCTTATTTATTTAGGTGTTTACTGCACTTGTTTGTGCGCTATTTAAGAAAAACGAACGCAGTGAAGGAAGAACGTAACCTTTAACGGGCTCAAGTGTTTCTCGATTTCACCTTTCTGATTCGAAATTTTCTGGATTGTAACGCCGCAGCTGGAAGAAGCTCCTATTGGCAAACACGGAATGCAGTGACTTTGTTGCGGATGAGGCTTTATAAAAAGGATGATGAGATGCGGATTTTAAGGATTTATTTTTTTGACGCTATGGTAGTTGGGGGGGGTCACCTGGCAAAAAGCGTCACAGACACGAAAAAAAAAGAAACAGTAATACACTGATAGTAAAGAAGACAACCAAACAATGCTATAGCGCGGACCTAGGCAGGGGAAGGGACTCCAGGGTGTGGCTCGAGTGACGCACCCGTGCTAGAATTGCCTACATCCTGGAGTTCCCTCCTTTGCCAAATTCGGAAACACATAAAACACGGATCTGTAATCGAAAAGCGGAGATTAGACTGCATTCACATTCGCTGTATGTAGCTACTCGCCGCGGCTGCCCGCCGCGGCAGGCCATGGTGACCCCCCAACTACCATAGCGCCATTTTGTAAGATGATTTTGATGTTTCAGGGCCTCAGTGCCGATGCCATAGAGTAGCGGGAACATAGACGAGTAACAGAAAATGGTTCAATCATAATTTATAAGTACACAATGAATATAAAGATTCTTCGAGGTGTTTTGAGCCTTCGCCGGCGGCAGATTTATACTGTACTCCAATTGTTTTTAGAGTCAGCGATTCTAGAAATTATGTTTGAGAAAGTGAGGAAGTACTGTATGGAGGTGAGATTGTTGCGAGCGTTTTCGGACTTCGAATCGCTTCGAACTTGCTGGGAATTCCTTTAGTTCACGAACATCACCCGCGATACTTCGCTGACGAAAGAGCAACGAGTCGACAAGCTCAAGCAGGTGATACTTGGAGACGTGACCGAGGCCGACTACAGGGCAGGTTTTCGCTACAAGTTTTGCTCCTCACTTTTACAGAGACATTTCTAGAAGCGATTATTGTGGCAATCGTTTTAGGAGAGCATCTACGCTGTTTTTCTTTTAGAAAATTGGGATCAGACTGATCGAACTAGCCGTTGTTTTCAATGACTGGATCATGAGACAGGCGGCAACGGCTTCTGTCAAGGCACCTGCTTATTGACGAACTATCTAGAAGCCAGACAGACCTTTCAGTGCCGTGAGCAGGTAGCGCAGTCGGAGTAGACGCGAACTGTCGCGTGCACTACAAATCGATTGAAGGTTCGGGCCGATCAAGTAACGCTCCAGTCTCACGGAGTCTAACAGGCTTGCTTGGGAGCATCGGTTGCTCACCGCATGTCATTAGAAGGAGCAAATACGTATTCAAACTTTCTGCACGATATCCTGCAGAAGTGGAATACGTGGCGCACTCGAAGAAGGGATTTATTAATTTTGGTAGTTATTCTTATCAAAGCCCAGCCTTGAGGAATTCGTGGAATATGCACCACTTTCACGTCAAACTGAAGACTTTTCAAATGAAGCTGAACATTTTTCAAAGAAAACTGAACACTTTTCAAATCAAATTGGACGCCCTCCTGTGCTAGCTTGACGCCTGTGATATCAAACCAAGCATCTTTCAGATCAAAACGACCTTCTTCCGCATTACACCAGAGACTCTCGAAGAAAGCAGGAATACTGTTTTATCCGAGGAAAATTTAGCATGACTTTTACTTTGAAATTTTGAAATTTAGTTGCCCCAATATGTGAACAGGTTGGAAATTTTGGATCTATCCTAGTCCGGAGGGGCACATAACTAAAAATTAGGCAACAAAATGAATAAAATAAAAAATCGCCGCGGTTTTCAGCCGTCTCGACGGGTAAAGGGCGACGGAATGGAGGCATGCCGCATGCTGACCGCCGGCTGACATGTCATACAGGGATATAACATGGTGAATGAGCGCATGCAGTCGCATGCCGCGTGCTCACCGACGCTTGACATGTTATAACCACGATCCAACATGGTGAGGAGGGCACACAACTTTCCCGGCTTTCAATCATAACAAGTGCAATTTTTTCGTTTTTTCTTTTGACTTTTTCTTGTTTAGGTCCTGTGTTGTTCTGTAGGAGCCGCTCTGTAAGTCTTGAGTGAATTTGTCACATATAATACTTTTTAGTTATGTGGCCCCCCGGACTAGGATAGATCCGAAATTTTATTCTTATTGTATTCTTTTTTAACTTTATTTTATTTATTTTTATCTTTCAAGAAAAATTGATGTTTTGATGTTTGAAGGTTATTTAGGAGTGAAAAAAGGCAGCAATTTTGCAGTATGATGAAAGAAAAGATCGCGCCATGCACTCGTCTAGCTCGCTGCGATTTTAATTTGAGTGATAGTGTAAATGCCGTTTGCTTAAACAAGCAAGGCAGACGTCCGTCTTTTATGATTTGTTTTATTGTACCGTTAACAGCTGTGTAACTCCACTTAAACAGAATTTTTGCTAACAATCTCATGAAAATCGCTACGTCCTGAACGAGAACATGGTGCAGTCTTTTATTTTAGCACTAGAAATGACTACCTTCCCCTTGCTGAAAATAATCTATAAATCATTGTTTTTGTCCAAAATTAAAAATTTTATACAATTTCAAACAAGAACTCAATTAATGGGGCAGGTAAATTTCAAAGCTTAAAAATGTTCCACCAGATTTTCTTTGAAGAGAAAGTTGTTACCGCCGCCTCGAAGAGTCTCCTGTTCAATCTGAAAGACGCCCGTTTTGATTTAAAAGATGCTCATTTTGACCTCACAAGCTCGAGCGTGTTTAGAAGTGTTCATTTTGAGGTAATAGCCTGTTGCAAAATTGATCGCCGAAACAGACCGCTTACTTCAAATTGCTATAACTGACCTATATGGTAAAGACCAGTAGAATCTATATATCTTTGCCAACGAACTGGAGGTAAACCTAATCACGAAATCAGGGACGACACATTCAACATCAGCCACATTAGTGAATTGTTTCTGACACAAATGAGAATCAAGAGCTCGGAAAAAGTACAGTCAGTGGGAGAAAGGTCGGGAGAATATGGTGGATGAGGGAGAACTCCGATGCCTAAATGAGCCGATTTTCGCCGAGTGGCTTGTGAGGTGTATGGCCTTGCGTTGTCCTGCAACAGGAGCGGCCCTCCTCTATTCACCACTACCGGCCACAATTTTTGCAACTTCTCTGACATTTGGTCTAAATCACAGCAACAAGACTCTCCTTGACTGCCTGACCAGGTTGCAAAAAGCTGTTGTGGATTACTCCTTTACAACACCACCGCAAAGTAAGCACAACTTTTTTAGGGTTAAAGTCGGGTTTAGGAAGGGATGTTGGAGGGGCATCCTTATCTAACGCAGACAATTCCCACTTCGTGATTGTAAAGGACTCATTTTTCATTTCCAGTTATAATACGGCTCACAAAAGGCTTATCCTACTATATATAATCGGCTAATGTCACTGTCCGTCACGGGGAGGGGGGGGGGGGGACGGAAGCCAAGAGATGCCTGCAACAGTGCAGCGTATGTATGGTTTTATTTGAGCTTAACCATAAGCGATTGCTGGCGAACTATATCCTTGCCTGCGGATCGTCAAAGTTTCTGCTATTTTGAGCGGGCAACGCGTCAGGGTATGTATGAGGATCAAGTGCCCAGCGTCGGGAATGATAAGACCTGCTGTAGACCCCATCCAACGTGCACAGAGATTCAGAAGACGTTCCTAGACGTCGTCGAACGTGCACAGGGATTCCGAGTAAGGATACCAGTAGGAGGGACCAGTGAAAGGGAAATCAGCAAAGGGGACCACTACAGAAGAAATAGTGGGGGGCAGTATTTTCCCCTTAGTATCGTCCAGTGTGTGTCGGGTTTCTGAAGAAGTCGTGGCACGTGTGTCGGGGTGCAGGAGTGTTATAATCGTCGTGGCAACGTCGTGACACGTGAGTCAGAACTCAGTGTCACATGTGAGTACTTGACTAACTATCACTCTCCAGCACATAGGTAAGGAAGTATTAGCGGGTCGGGGAGGGGGGGGGGGGAGGAGGGGGGATGGAAAGAAGCAGGGAGGGTGACTATGGGATTCGGGGAGTATTATTGCCGTCGGACAGTAAACGTTGTTAGCCTGTCGGCCAATACTGATTAATTTTAATAATTTTTCTGCAGACTAAGCACTATGGGTTGGGACTTTCATTATCTGTTTCCCGTCACATGGAGAACGGGCACTTCGGAGAATAAATCGCGTGGATGCGTAGAGGATGAATGGGCTCCATAAGCGCAGTAAAGACTCTGCCCTACCATATCCCGCTCCACTAATCTATTAGGTTGTCCCATAAGTCCTTGCAGTATTTTCAACGATTTACTGCAGATTTTGCCGGTGATTTCTTGCATAGCGCTGCATAGCATTCAAAAGAGAATGATTTGCTCTATCAGATCGTGTATTGCATTTCTTTCTTCATCATGAATTTTGTTAATTTTTAGGTCGTTGAAGTGAAAATTGAAAAAGTGAAAAAGTAGCCATTTGCGCACTTGTTCTCTCCGCTTAGATTTGCAATTTCTTGCGCAGTTTTTTATAGCATTTGGAAGATAATGTTCTGTACTACAAGAATTTGTGTTGGTCCTATTTGATCACTTGACATTTATTGATTTTTAGGTCATCAAATTGGGACGTCCGAAGGAGGATGGTTATTTTTGCCGACAGCTCCTGCTCTGTGTTTGGACTTTTTGGGTTGGTGTTATATGTCATTCGAAAGAGAATGTCTTGCTCTATAAGAACATTTGTCGCGTTTATTGATTTCTGTTGAATGTCAACAAAATGCCAAAAAGAGAAAAATCGTCCTCACCAACAACTCCTTCTCCTTTTCAGTTGTTGATATTCGACAGAAATCAGCTTGAGCCAATAAACGCGACACAAATTCTTACTGAGCAAGACATCCTCTTCCAAACGACATATGACACCAAAAAAGTCCAACCACAGAACCGGAGTTTTGGTAAAAATTCGGACGGAAATGTCGGAATTCCCAATTTGATGGACTAAAAATCAATAAAGGGCAAGTGAGAAAATAGGACCAACACATATTCTTGTAGTACAGAACATTGTCTTTCAAGTGCTATAAAAAACTGCGCAAAGAATTACAAACCTAAGCGGAGAGAACAAGTGCGCAAATGGCTTCTTTTTCACTTTTTCACTTTTCACTTCAACGATCTAAAAATTGACACAATTCATGATGAAAAAAGAAATGCAATAAATGGTCTGATAGAGCAAATCATTCTCTTTCGAAAGCTTTATAGCGCTATGCAAGAGACCGCCGGCGAAATCTCCAGTGAATCGTTGAAAAAAACTGCCAGGACTTATGGGACAACCTAATATATAGTGAAACCGGTTTCTTACTTAATAAAAGTAAGAAAGCCTAAAGGAGAATGGAGGAAGATTGGAGTTGTTCTATTTTCGGGGTTTGGGGGCGAAGCCCCCAACCACACGTTTAGGGTCGCTAGGCCGCTGAACGTCAGGTTTTTAAAAGAAACTGGCAGGTTGGAGCAAGTGTCGAAACGTGCCAGACGCTGCTCATCGGTCAGCTCGTGAGGCACCACATTCGACGTCTTCTTCACCTTGCCGATTCTCGCCAGGTGTCTTGCTGCCGTACTATCATGTACTCCAACGTCCTCTGCTAACTTACGTGTATTCGACTCCGGATTTGCTTTGACTGCTTCTCAAGACTCCAAACGTCAAGCAACGATCAGCGTCCGCGACCCGGGTTTTCTTCGAGATCAGAATCGCCACAAACGATTTTTTCGAAGCAGAGCCTCACTGTTCGTTCGCAAAGGCAGTCCGTCCAAAAGCGTTGCTAAAGTTACGTGATGACTCTGCACAGAATGTCCCAATTTAAATTCGTAAAGCACGATGACTCGGTAGTCGTGTCGGTTCACGATTTTTCGGAGACCTGAGAAAGGTCGGCTAGAAAACTTAGAGCGACATCCAATCCGTTTTTTTTGAAAGAGCAGGAAGAAACCTACCGAACGGTATGTGTGATTTTCCCTGAGACGGAAAAGTAAAGTAGTATAAGTAAATAATAAGTTAGGGAAAAACTTATTATTTATTTATATATACCTCAAAACGGAGATTAATTGTGCGACAGCCTAATATACATAGATCCTCCAGCTCCCTAAAGGCCAGCGACCCCAATGAATGTATGCAGTTGCGCCAAGCATTCTACATCCTTGAGATATCCTGGATGCAATTTGAATTCGTACGTGGCTTACTTTCAGTGATATGTGATGATCAGTCGATAGAGAAGTCAGTGCTTTATCTTTTACAGATAATCCATTGACTCCAGATAGCCGATTGCTTGCCTGCCCGTTTTGGTGGAATCGGAAAAGAAATTGTCATTTCTCCAGGTCAAAGAGGTGTTTAATGAAGTCTTCGACATGTGGTGCGACTTTTTGGAAATGACGCCTGAAGAAAGGGCGGAGGAGGTAACAACCATGTGGATGGTGACGTTGAACATCAGCCCGAGGGCACATTTAGTATACTCCAATCGCTACGCGGCGCGTCACAATAGGAGTTACCATATTGATTAGGCCTCGCGATCTAATCGATACCGATAGTTCTCACTGCAATGCGCCGCGCTGCGAATTGAGTATAAGCGAGACCTAATTAGCATCTTCTAGAGTTAAATACTATTCCACTTGTCCTTGTATGGCTCTAGCTTTCAGATTGAGCAGATCGCAACCAATCTAAATGACGACGAGAAGAAGGAGTTTGTCGAGCTTATAGAGGCTAATTGAGTTCGCAGATTTTTCTGTGGCTTTCGTGCTGATAGTGCTGAACGCCCAATTTTTCAGCACATAAACGAACAATTGGGACTGGGTGGTCTGATGATGCCGGAAGCTAACCCAATAACGGCGAGCAGGACGTGATGGAAACTGATTCCTGTACTGAATGGGCCGTTTGGCTTTGAAATGCGATGATTTGATCTTGTGCTAATCCTGAGGTCTGAAGAGAGACCAGACGAAATAAATTCTACACTATTCGAAGGAGAACATAACTCTTTCTCCGTCTCTGTGCTGTTAGCATCAGGCTTCCAATGGCAACAAAGCTATCTGCCTGTCGCCTTCTCTAACCTCGAACTATTGTGGAATTCAATTTCATTAAGGCTTGTGGCTTTGTACTGAATCACACATGGACTTCACCGCTTCTCCAGATTCCCGTAATAGGTCAGTTTTATACGCTGATGTACAACATTTACTCGTTTGTCTGCTTTTCCTTGAGAACACCTCTTCCGACCATTAAGGCCTCATATCTTTCTGAAATTAAGGGCTCATGTGAATGCGCAAGGAAATGGAATTTTTCTGACATATGATATTGCGGATCACGCCACGCACTCGTCAAAATTCGCGCCCTTTACACGCTTGAATGCCTGCCTGCCCATTATTTCTATATGCGATGGCCTATCGATTGATTTTTGCTTTTTTTGAAGATCGAAGCCTTGAAAAACACTACAGTCTGCGGCAGAATGCAGAGTGTACCCAAAAATGTAAGCACTTCCGACCATTAAGGCCTCATATCTTTCTGAAAAGTTCTAACATTGCTAATATGTAGTGAAAGTGTTGAGGATATTTGAGTATCATATGAAAGCATAGCGACCGAAAGGCATCTGTCTGAAGCCTTGCATTTCAGGATCGATTGGTTATGCATGGACTGAATGCTTGTTACAATCTTGTTATTAATTGACAATATAAACCTCTGCTGTGATTCTTTTACCATATAAGCTTGACGGTGGTGGACAACTTTATGTGAACCCCTAACATTTCCAAAACCTTTGCTAAAAGCAATGGGATGGCGTTTCATGTAGCACTAAGGAAGGTTTTTTTGAAAGAATAGTCCGATTTTTCCTAGAAATTGTAGTGCACTGTTAAGTTCTAAACATTAAAAGAAGCTCAGGTCGATGTGACCATTCGTCATTGGTAACAAGAATGTAAGAAGCGCTCATCCCATGTACAACTAATCGACCCCGAAATGAAGGGTTTCAGACGGGAGCATGGCGCAATCTTGATCATTTGCACATCACAGAATTTTGTTCATCCTGCGCTTTCATATGAGTCTCAAAAACCTTCAGCTGCATTAGCCTTCTGCTGCAGGTTGTTTTGGTCTATTTTAGACTTTATAGTTTAAAAGAAGTACAAATCAATCAATACGACCACTTTATGGAGAAATCGTGACAGGTATTCAAGAGAACACCATCAATCGAGTGTAAAAAGCAAGAAATCAGACGAGTACGCGTCGCAATCCCTACCGATTATATGTTAGAAAATTCCTCATGCGCTTTCATATGAGCCCTTAACTTCTAAAGTGCCTTACTGGCAACGACGTTGTCAGCTTTCAAACAGTTTTGACACCTGTATACAATTTTAATGTCAGGTAGGACACTTTTCAGATCGATTTTAACACTCTTCTAGACATGCTTTACTCTTTTGTAATCAAAATGAACTTCTTCCAATTCGAAACGAGATGGCGCAGTCTCTCTGGAAAATGCTGCCTTTATTCACTTTAAAATAGGCTCAACACCGTTGCTTTTTTTTTGAAAAGCAGAAATTTTATAGAATTTCATACAATGTGCCCAGGTGCAGGTGAATTTTAAAAAAGTCAAAGTCGATCATACTAAATTTTCTCGGACAACTTTTTTTACCTTCTTGGAGTGTCTCTAGTTTGATCTGGAAGACGTTCGTTCTGCTTTGGAAAACGTTCAGATTGATTTCAATAGCATCGGGCTTGCTTCGAAGAGTGTCCACCTTATCATTAGTTTGAAAAATGTCCAATTCCACGTTAAAACTGTGTATAACAAAGACTGGGATTTGAGAAAGACTGGGTTTGCAAGGAAAACCCAAGGTTGGTGGAAACCGCAAGTCGTGGTGTCTTGAGACGGTATCTACACTTCAATCGTCGAGCACCGTCGCGTGTGAAATCTATCGCTATCGATCGTTTCATTTCATTTTATTCACTTTTTATTTAATTTATTTTTAGAGGAGTTTTCGCTTTAAGGGGTAAAAAACGGCAATTTTTCGGTCCGAAAAAAGAAGGGATCGCGCCATGCACTCGGCCGAATCGTCGCTATGTTGATTTGATTCATAGTGTAAACGTCGTTTTCACTAATCGATATTGAAAACCCTGAGGCCTTTGTCATATTAGGTTGGAAAAAAAGTCTCTTCACACTTCGAAATTTTTTTTACCCTTCCCCTTGTAAACGCACTAGCCAATGTTGATTGCTGATTTCGTAATCCTATCACACTTGTCTACCGTTCGCACGCAGACACAGGTTAAGACTCTTCTTGTGATTCGTTATCCATCCAATCTTCCGAACTCAATGCCAGATCTACCTCATGGCCGTTTTCAGCACGGCATTCTTCAAGAATTCATTAAAGAATCCACTGCACGTCAGGCAGCAGACCAAATTAACCACATATATGGCTTGGGATCTACTACTCATCGCGCCTGTTATGAGTGGTTCGGAAAGTCTTTAAAGGGAAATTATTCACTGAGGGCAAAGCATGGTCAGGAAGGCCAACTGGATTGGACGACAGTGAAGTACACCATCTTCTTCGTACCGATAGTTGGCAGACGACACGTCAGCTGGCAGAGAAGCTCGAAGTGTCTCATAGGATAGTGGGAATCCATCTGAAGAATCTTGGCTTTCATGGAAATTTGGAGCTTGGATTCCACATGCCCTGTCAGACACTCAGAAAGGTCGACGGCTCTCCATCGCTGCTTCTCTTCTGTCCAGATAAGGAAGAAAATCGTTTCTTCCGCGGATTGTGACAGGCGAAGAGTCCTGGGTTCTGCGTGCCAACTTCCGAGGAAAAGGCAATGGGTACAAAAGGGAGAGAGCCCTAAGTCTGATCTCAAGCCCAATGTTCACGAACGGAAGATTCTCTTGAGTGTTTGGTGGATATCAGAGGAGTGATTTATCGGCAAACTCTCAGAAGTGGAGAGACACTTACTGCTGCCACATACAGTGGCCAACTCCACAAAGTCGCCGCAGCTTTCCAAGAAAAGAGGCCTGAGAAGTCGAAGGTGATGATCCTGCATGACAACGCAAAGCGACATGCTGCAAGACTCACAAGAGAAACAATAAAGAAGCTGGGCTGGTAGGTAATGCCACATCCACCGTATAGCCCTGACCTCGGCCCTCCCGAATGCTATTTCTTCCACGCTCTCAAGCAAGAAATTGGAGAGAAATATTTTGAAACGGACGAGGACCTCAAAAATTGGATTCAGCGGTGATTCGACTTCAGAACTGCAGTCTTTTACGCGAGAGGAATTAGAAAAATTACCACGTCTTTGGAGAAGTTTAGTAGAACAAAATAGAGTTTATCTCAATTGATTTGACTTTGTAGTTGTGAAGTAATAAATCTTTGAAAAAAATGAAAAGACTTTTTTTCCAACCTAATACCATCGCTCGAGGGCGCGTGTAGCGAAGTCGGAGGAGGCGCGACTGTCGCGTGCACCCGATACCAGGTTCCTGGTTCGGATTTCCCGCCCAGGCCAACCAAGCCTTCCATCCCTCGGGGGTCGGTGAATTGGTACCAGACTTGTCTGGGAAGGATAGAGCGCTGACTTGTTCATTGGCTGCCACCGCAAGTCATTGTATGGCCAAATACGCATTCATGTCGCCTCCACGACATCCCGTAGAAGTAGAATGCGCTGGCGCATCCCAGAAGGGATTGAGTAACGCCGTCCTTTATCCTTTATCCTTTATACCATCGCTCACCCCGAGCGACGCCTAATGATACTCAGACAAATCTGTGGAGCGACCGCCGGCGAAAAGACGAGATTCTGATAGCCCGCTCGACGTCCGTATCCAAACGTGGGCGGAGACGGTTACCTAAAGTGCCGGAGGTCCGGCGGTTCTTCATCGGTTCACAAGCAGTTCGGGCTGCGGTCCAACGGAACATGAGCAGCGGTTCATAACCAGGGCGGAGGAGGAACCATTCCTCCTCGAGGAGGAATATGACCAGCGGTCCACCGGTTTTGGCCAGCGGACCACAACATCAAAAATTCTCGGTTATGGACCGCCGGTTTGCACCGTCGTCCATAACTCGGGTCCATAACTGAAACGTGCGACGTTATGGACCGCTGGTCAGCAGTGAGAGGAGGCCGTACTGGTCACCAGCTGCAACGATGGTCACTGCACAGCACACATCGGATCCGACGCCGATGACGGATAATTCGGGTCCGTGATTTTCTACAAACCCCCGGTAAAGGGTCCAGTGGGATAACGACATTTTTCAAGTCCCGATCTTGGGGCGATTCGGCAGAGGTGGTTTCAGCAGACTATTTTCGAACGATTTCGATGACTGATTTTAATCGGAAATCATATCCCATTCGGATATCCTTTAGACGATCCAAAAGTCATCGGAATCGTTAGAAAATAGTCTGCTGAAACCACCTCTGCCGAATCGCCCCAAGATCGGGACTTGAAAAATGTCGTTATCCCACTGGGCCCTTTACCGGGGGTTTGTAGAAAATCACGGACCCGAATTATCCGTCATCGGCGTCGGATCCGATGTGTGCTGTGCAGTGACCATCGTTGCAGCTGGTGACCAGTACGGCCTCCTCTCACTGCTGACCAGCGGCCCATAGCGTCACACGTTTCAGTTATGGACCCGAGTTATGGACGACGGTGAACTTTTCGCCCCCTTCAATGAAAATGTGGCCTGGTGAAAGTGTCCTTATCTGAATCATCCTGAGACCCGGACTTTTAAAATAAGTCACGGATGGTGTCCCTTTTCAGATTTCGTCGCTTTCAACGAAATTCTGGCCTGGTGGAATTGCCCTTATCTGAGTCATCCTGAGATCCGGACTTTTGATATAAGTCACGGATGGTGTCCCTTTTCAGTTTTCGCACCTTTTTACTTTTTGTGCTTAGAAGATCTTAACTAGAGCGTTTTATTGGCTTCGTTATAGTAAAACAAACAAATCAACACAGGCTTCACAGGGATAATTAAATACCTAAAAATCGACAACAACTGGAGATCAAACAACAAGAACTGGAGATCAAATCATAGCACCTTGCGTTGAAAGACGCAATGGAGAAGGAACAGATCACAAAATTATGACGCATTCAGCAAACAGAAAAACAGATCTTTAAGCACTGAGAGGCCGCATCTCAGCGATGTGTAACGAGTAGACGAACTGAATTGAGCTCTCTTGGCCGAAACTTCAGGTTTTTTGATAGACCTCCCCTTGTTTATAGGTGAATGAAAGCAGCTACCCTCTGGACAGCGACGCTTAAGTAGATTGGCTACTTTAATGTGAGAGTGATAATTCTCGAAATCTTTTTTCGTCGCGACATCGTTGAGATGTGGCCCCTGCAAGTAACTCAAGGAGGATTGTCGTGAGAGGTTCATTGTTAAACGGCGATGACGGCGATTTTATTCACTTGGGATGTTTTCGGTGCTGTGCAACGCGGGCCGTTTGCGCTTCTGAAAAGAGTCGTGGATGAGGGGTGCATCGCTTGTTTGCAGTAGACAAGAATTAGTCCTTCTCACATTTGACGGGACGAGCGTACCGTCTTGTTTGACGTTGTAGCTGCGTAAGTCCGTCCTAAATGCACATTTTCGGAGCAGAAGTGTATGAAGAACATGGAGTGGAGTATGAATAGCACTACTCACAGTGCACGTCCAATAGCCTTCCTTGCCAACGATATCCATTCCACCTTTGCCAATTTCAGCTGCCTTAAAAGGTTTGACCGCTCCTCGTCGTTGCTACCGAGCGTATTCCAGAACCTGTTCTGTGATCAAGATCAAGGCAGGAGTGGAACACTTGAGTGGCTGTCGAAGAGACATGGAAGCTTACAGGCTCCGTCGGGCGACCAGGTCTCGCTCGTGCATATCAATATCAGGGTCGCCCAGTCCCAACGCGTCCATGAGAAAGTCTAAATGTCAAGTACTTCTCGATACATCCAGACCTCGCATCCCGATTTGCAACCGAGAGGACCTACCACTGACGAAGGAGACAATGTCTTCAGGCAGGTCTGTAAGATCAGGGTCTTTCCCAGCCTTGCCAGTCAGTCTACAAGCGAAACCTTGGATTTCGCGCTCAGGATCGCAAGCCTAAGAGAAGTATATGTTGGTATGTGAGTGTGGGGTGGGTGTTAACTACTAAACAGCAGAGGTCAACAACGCTTACATGCTGGAAATATCGTCTGCAAAAATCCAAGATGAAGGCATAGTGGTCGGTCGGGCCAGGACGAGTTGGGCGTTGCCACCGGACGAGGAGATCGACGAAGTTGGTCTCCTGTGAAGTGAAGTCCATTGTCGGAGTTGAGAAAAGTGTTAAGTGTTAACGGCGGCACCTTGAACGGTGGTTTAGCTTCCATGATCCACGCCCTGGTGAGGTTTTCCACACTAAATCTTCGATCTCCTGGCAGCGTTCCTTTGGATGCTGTGACGACGTAGCTGTTGGTCTTCCTAAGAGCTGAACGGAACGGAGAATTGTAAGCTTATCGTCATCGTTATCTGAGCGTTTCGCCTACTCAAAGCTCAGATAACGCGGCTTATCGCTCTCTATATCGCTTGATAAGCTTACAATTCTCCGTTAAAGTTACGTAAGTCGTTGATGAATCCGGCCCCAGGATGTGACGTCGGAGGTGGTTAAAATAAGAAAGGTCTGCTGAAGGTTTTCTAAAACCTAACACCAACAACGGCCGCTGATGCTCATGCTGAACGCTGAAGTGTGGCCCACCCCTAGACCTTCGAGGGAAGAAATCAAACTGGCCGGACGGATGGCCAGCATACTAAAGGACTTCGAATCACGTCAACTTGAAGTTGACGAAGGCGAACAGCTGGAAGTAGTGGAAGAACAAGAAGATTGGGATCCGCAAAATGAACTGATGGACGTGGAGAGGCAAGCAAGCAGTGGAAAACAATAACCAACTCGAGGATTGCTAGGATACAGGCGTCGATCCGCTCGCGATTGGAGCACATTCTTCCGAAATTACGATTGGGGCGCGTCGTGATTAGGGTGCAATGGATAGATCCTTTGGATATTGATACTTTTTTCCCTATTTCATAGTGATTCTGCCCTTCCGTGCTATAGCAACTTGTTTTCGTCGCTCTAAACACCTCCGTATGTTCAGATTGATTCTTGACGACTTCTGCCAAATGAAACATATCGTCGTGCCGACGATCCGGCCCCTTCCCCCCTCGCCCCGCCCCAACAAGGGTGCGAGGGGGTTTGCCAACACTCTGCCATATTGCGTCCAAGATAAGGGGTTGGTCGTCGCTGTTCTCTTCCTCCTGTGTCCATAATAACATTACCACTGAACCACTGTTTTGTCCCACGGGTATACTACCCAAAAGTCTCGCGCCCACACATTTTGGTGCAACGGCCTAACAAGCCTATTTTTCCCGTGTCAAGGCGTCGCAACCTTGAGGCCAGGAATAGAGACTAGCTCAGACAAGAGCAATTCTAAGTCGGTTAACAGTTCACAAACCGCAGTCAAGCTATAGCTTGATTTCTCGCTACTCATAGCGACCAAACCTCCGGTACATAGTACGGGACGAGATTTTAATTAATTTTTCGAACGAAAGAAAAATTTTCCAATCAAACAAAATGGCTCTTCATTTTTACAAGACGCCCATTGTTCAGAGTGCAACAACTCTCAAAAATTTAGTTACTCGTTACAGCGAGTACACACCTCAGGTAGATTTTCCCGTTATAGATGAGGAATCCTACGAAAAGTGTAGGTCCACCATAGTTCTCTTGGAAAGTAGCATAAAGCACCTTAAAATTGGTCAAGAGAAACTGCAAAAACTATTTGTAGAAATCAGAGAACACTACAACAACTGTAAAAATAAAACAGAAAGAAAGGACATAATGCAGGAAATAGAACAGATTGAGCACGAATCCAAACTACACGCAACTACGGCAGAATCGGAGGAACTCACCCTTAACTCATTCGCGACCGTGTCCACACATATGAGTGGACAGCGGAGAGGGTGCGATGGACGGTGTCCACTCATATGTGTGGACGGGAATTTTTGGGAAAAACTTCCTTTTTTGATGTTTTTGTTCGATTTTCTTTTCAAATTCCCAAATTATAGTAACAAACCAATGTTTAGATCTTCTTCCAAAGATCGATTAAGATTTAATTACAGGAAGTAACTCTCGCGAGGGAGGATGTCCACACAAATGAGTGGACACCCGCGCGCGCCAACAAGGCAGCGGGCCGTCGCGCGCATTGTGCGCGAGAGCGCTCTCGTCGCGAATGTGTTAAACTGAGTGCGCGCTTGGACGAAGTAAAGTGTGTGCGTGACCGAATGGACGTCAAATTGGGATATATCACCCAAAGAGCGCAGAGAATTGAATCCAAAAGCTTAGAAAAAGGCTTGGAAAACTCTGTAACAAATGATCAAGCCGTCGCAGATCAAAACAACGCCCAAACCACTGGAGAAGCCACGCCTTCGCCAAACTTGGATGCTCCAGACAATAACGAGCAATCCCTATCTATCAAGCCGCCTCAAGCTTCGCTGCCTACATTCAGTGGAAATGCCGAAGATTTCCCAGAATACTGGGCTGTATTTGAGACTCTAGTTCATAAAAGCTCAGAGCTCGATGTAATGGAAAAAATTTTGCTACTAAAAGAAAGTCTTAAGGGCAGAGCACAAGATTCCATAAAAGGGATCCGACTAATACCAGAAAATTATACCTGGATTATCAAAACGCTTTGTGAAAAATACAACGATAGCGATGCAAATCGACCACAAATCGTTCAAAAACTTGTCACTATGAAACCAGCAACTAATTCTGCTGACAGTTGTACTTCAACATATGACCAAATACAAATTTTGGTTAATCAAATGATCTCCGCTGGATACGATGTCCGAAAAACATCTGATCCTATGTGGTCAGAAACTATCCTAGCAAAATTTCCAAGGGAAATCGTCAAAGGGGTTTTGATCTTGTGCCGCACACAATCTAATCAAAATATAGATGATCTTTTGAACGCACTCAAGAACGAGATAGCGGCAAAGAGATACGTCGAGAACAGAATAGGGCACTCGATACACGAGAGGGTCAACACCGGCGCAACAGATAAGACCACTTATCCGCGACCTCATAGCAATGATAAGTGCGCGTTTTGCCACAGGAGCAATCATGTATCTGTTGCGTGTCGCACAGTACCCGACCTAAGCACCCGCCGAAAAATGTTAAGAGATGAAAAACGCTGTTGGAAGTGTTTTTCACCAAGCCACAATAGTTTCGATTGTCAGAAACCAGATTGTCCACAGTGTGGACAAAAGCATCATGTAACCTTATGCTACAGAAAAGAAACTACCACTTCAAGGAGTCAAAACACCACATGGAACCCTGGTCAAAGAAACGCCAGGACAAGCAATCAAGCTGCTAGGCCTAATCTCAATCAAAATAGAGATCGCCGCAACCCTAACGGTTTCAACAGTGGTAACAGAAACGTTGCAAATAACAACTTACACACAAAGAGTGAAAATACCCCATCGGAAATTTGCGAGCAACGCCAAACTGCTTCCCAGCAGCTCGTACTGATGACTGCTGAAGGCAACCTCTGGAATCATAATAGAAACGAGTTCGAAAAAGTGCTATTCTTCTTCGACTCTGGCGCCCAGAAAACAGTCATCGAAGAGAATTTAGCGAACCGCTTCGGTCTTCCCAAGGAGACGACGGAAATTTGCACGATGTCAGGCATCGGCGGACACATTGAACATTTCCAAAGCCACATAGTACTGACAAAGGTTAGCACAGTATTCGGAGAAGAACTGGAACTAAAGATCCAAACAAAACCCGTAATAACAAATGGGTTTCCGAGTGTTAACCTCAATAAGGCTGACATCACCTTTCTGAAAGAAAACAAAATTCACCTAGCAAATTCAAAGCTTCGTGGTGAGCATCAAATCCCGCATGTTCTAGTCGGACTAGATTACTACCATGATCTAGTTTGCAGTCCTGATCACAATCTAACAACACCAACGGGACTTCATATCGCTACTACCGTATTTGGTCCATCCATATACGGAAAAGGTTTGACAAGACATCAAACCGAAGGAACTACCGTCATCTACAGCATGACGGCAGTTCATGAGAACAACGAACAAGAAATGCTTCGCAAAATGTTCGAACTAGACGGACTCGGAATCGTAGAAAAAGAGTGCCAAAATGATAGCAAAGCATTCGACTACCTGGAACACTACTCCAAGACTGTCTGTTTCAAAAATAACTTCATAACAGCACCTTTTCCACTGAAAGAAAATGTGTCACGATTAGAAAACAATTATTCTGTGGCGATTCGACGCCTAGAATCACTTCAAAAAGCACTGCGTCTAAACCCTGAGCAATGCAAATGGTACTTTGAGATAATACAAAAGTACAGTAATGAAGACATGATAGAAACGTTTTCAAAGACACATCCAGAGGCGGTTAGTACCTACTATATGCCTCACTCAGGGGTCTGGAAACCAGCCAAAACAGTGCCTCTACGCATAGTCTTCGACGCTTCTTCAAAAAAGAAGAATCAACTGTCTTTAAACGACGTGATTCATAAAGGAGAGTCGTTTATAAACAAAATCCATGATATCATCGTTACATCTCGAACAGAGAAGATCCTTCTGTTATGCGATATAGAGGCAGCTTTTACGCAAATACGCCTAATCGATTCCCATAAAGATTTGTGCAGATTCTTATGGGTGAAAAACATAAATCTTCCTCCAACCAGAGACAATTTGGTCGAATATAGGTTTAAAAGACTGCCGTTCGGCGTAACAGCATGTCCTAGCATACTAAATATGACTTTAGTATCCTACCTGAATAAAATCAATACACCACTGGCGAAAGAGATCGCCAGCAACTTATACGTCGACAACATAATGATGTTGGCAGAAAATGAAGATGAAGCAATCTCGAAATACCACGAGTCAAAACGCTTATTTTCAAAAATTGGCATGAATTTACGCGAGTACGTCTCAAATTCAGCAGCAGTTAATGCAAAAATACCCAAAAAGGACAGATTGGAATCGTCCTACATCAAAATACTCGGAGTAGAGTATAACATTCATCAGGACACCTTCGTGGTCAAAACCAAACTGCCCCAAGTGGCTACCCTTACAAAAAAGGATATTGTTAGCTACATTAATTCAGTCTACGATCCAATAGGACTCGCCGGACCACTACTAGTGAACCTCAAATCTTTAATGAGGGAAGTCTTTGACACCGGTATCGACTGGAAAACTCCTCTAAACCAAGAAATTCGAAATAAATGGAACCAATTGTGCAAACAGGTAGACAACGCCGTTATTTCCATTCGGCGACCTATTTTCCAACACAGTGAAAACAACGGCACCCGTCTTTGGGTCTTCGCAGATGCAAGCGGAGTCGCCATGTCCACGTGTGCATACACGCAATGCATGACAACGCAAAAAATTTCCTCTTTGCTCAGCGGAAAGACCAAACTCACTCCCAAAAAGTGCCGCCAAACGATCCCACGCCTTGAAATGGTTGGAATCCTCATGGCAGCACGCCTTAGCAGCAACATAGTTGAATGCTACAAAGAGATCAAAACCGTCACAATAGTGTCCGACAGCGAAATCGCACTCTACTGGCTACAAAGTAACAAAAAACTACCAATTTTCGTAGAAAATCAGCGTAGTAAAATTCAGAAAACCAAGGACCGACTTGAATCTGAAGGCATTGCCGTGAACTTTCTTCACGTCACCACCACCTACAATCCTGCAGATGCGGGAACTAGGGGATTAAATTCCAATGAGATAATGTGGACCCCTGTGAGGTGAAGTGCGGGAATTGTGGCCTCGGTCACAATTCCCTGCTCTGCCATGTCAGCAGGAGAGGTCCACCCCCCAAACGCCCCCGCAACTAACACCTCCCCCCCAAGACGACCGCCGACCACCCCCCCCCCCCCCAAGACGACTCCACCGACAACGCCAACTACACCTCTACCGACGACGACGACAACGCCGACGACGACAACGCCGACGACATCCACTTCATCGACAATAATGCATATGTACATACCATGTACTTGTATACACTTGAATTGGTTAAAATACACTGCATCATTTTGTTTCGGGGGGCCGGAGTATCGTCGTGCCGACGATCCGGCCCCTTCCCCCCTCGCCCCGCCCCAACAAGGGTGCGAGGGGGTTTGCCAACACTCTGCCATATTGCGTCCAAGATAAGGGGTTGGTCGTCGCTGTTCTCTTCCTCCTGTGTCCATAATAACATTACCACTGAACCACTGTTTTGTCCCACGGGTATACTA
The DNA here is from genome assembly GCA_947396885.1 of Heligmosomoides polygyrus polygyrus. Lineage (NCBI taxonomy): Eukaryota > Metazoa > Nematoda > Chromadorea > Rhabditida > Heligmosomidae > Heligmosomoides > Heligmosomoides polygyrus. The sequence continues at coordinate 1,492,247 of OX377201.1, forward strand.
CCCAAAAGTCTCGCGCCCACACAAAACATTTGCCTGAAAGGTCCACTGGTTCTCAGAAACATGCACAAGCACATAAGGGAAAGTCATGGGTGCAATGAACAGGAGATAGAATTGTTCAAAGAGGATATAAAAGTTGCGAAATATGGTGTTGGGGCTGAGTTTCCTCAAACTTTTCAGCGGGAGCTTTCAAGCTATTCGGGATTCATTGAGTACCCTTGACGATGGCGCGCCCCAATGACAATACGACGTCGCAATCGTAACGAGTGGATCGACAGTGGATCGACGCCTGCATCCTATCAATCCTCAACCAACTCGACATGTGATAAGGCGAGAGGGAAAAAGAGACGACGCAACTGCACCAGCCACACGCAAATTCACGCAGAAATAATGGGCGAACAGCTAGAGGTGGTGTAGTGAAAACAGCATCGCCTTGTGAGTAGACACTGTTTACTTTAAAGAACATGGTGAGAATATGTGCTTTTGTAACAGTTTTCTTTTTGTAAGCCTTCGGAAGACTTTTAGTTCCCCAAGTTCGACCTCCAGTGAATGTTCGCATGACATCCTTGATTATCGCTGTGGCCTTTTTGATCAGTCCACCAAGAGTGTCACTCTCCTCTATATGTAATATACAATAATAACACCCAATAAATGTATCTAATGGAATCGTTCTTTAACGCCACGAAACTCACCACACACTTTAGCTATAGAATTCCTGTTCTAAATACCACTTTCCAGATGACTAAAAGAGATGAAAAGCAGAACGACAACGAAAGACTGTGATTCGTGGGTCCTCCTAGGTGGCTGAATCGGCTGTGCTGGACTTAACATACACTATAGCTGCATAACTCCAGTTTCAAGCGCATTTTTGTGACCGAACGGATAGTATTAGTTTCATCAGACAATGACACGCCCAGATGAGAATCGCGCGCCCCAAGAAGATACCCAAACTGCTCCGAACTTTAGGAAACCTCGAAACCTTTGAGGGAAGATATCAAGCTGGCCGAACGGATGGCCAGCATACTAAAGGACTTCGAATCACGTCAACTTGAGGTTCACGAAGGCGAACAGCTGGTAGTGGAAGAACAAGAAGATGAGGATCCGCAAGATGAACTGATGGGCGTGGAGAGGCAAGCAAGAGTGGAAAACAATAACGAGCTGAACATTCAGGGACCTGGGTGCGATGAGAACAAGTTGCTAAGGCGCAAATAGGGGGGGGGGCACCTTGTAGGACAGCGCTGTGCTTTTTGCAATCGGAATTTTTTGCAGCAGTGGTGTGTTCTACTCCTACTGTGATGTTCTACTCCTGCGGTGCACTGAGGTAGGTCATTCCGATGCAACTTCACATACACGTGATTCTCTCCAAGGCGTAAAACCAACGGCACTGAGTATGGGGTAAGCCCCCCCCCCCTCCCTCCCTCCGACCCTATTTGCGCCTTAGCAGCTTCTTCTCGTCGCACCCAGGCACATTCAAAAGACGACGAGCTCAGCAAACCGAAGATCTCTTCGGTTTGCTGAGCTCTTCTCTCTTAAGAGCCTGTGCCACAAAAAACAAAAAAAAACCGAACGGGCGCCGGACGGAAGTGAACTGTGAGCGCCGACCGCTCGGTGGCGCTCAAACAATTGAATCACGCGCTCGCCGCCTCGCGCACCGCGACGCGCGTGCGGCCGATCGATTTGGGCGCCGGCGAGCGTTGTTAACCGCCAGCCACCCGCCAGAGCTCCGCCGTTTGGCTTCGACCGGCGGTCGACCCCGGGCAGCGACGCCTCGCGCGCCGCGACGCGCGCGCGGCCGATCGATTTGGGCGCCGGCGAGCGTTGTGGACCGCCAGCCACCCGTTGTGAACCGCCAGCCGGTCGCGGGAAGTCCGCCTTTTGGCATCGACCGGCGGTCGACCCCAGCGATCCCGCGGTAGCCGTTTTCCTGAATTTTCCTGAATCCAGCCGGGACCGACACCCCCGCCGGAGTTCCCCCCTTTGTCCAGCAAGCCCAAAAGTGGGCGGACCGCCCGGCGGTCCACATTCCGCGTCGATGCGCGCCGATGGCCGGCCGAAGGCTGGGGACACGCCCCCGCCGGAGTTCCCCCGTTTGTCCGCCAAATCGAAAAGTGGGCGGATCGGCCGGCGGTCGCTCCCGAGATTTGTCTGAGTATGCACCCGTATCGATTCCATCGCGCCGCCCGATCGTTATGGGAGCATATCATTAGGCGTCGCTCGGGGTGAGCGATGGTATGACAAAGGCCTGACAGCGACACGGCGCCTCGCGGCGGGAGTATGTACGTGTAAATCCAGCCTTGTTGTACCTTTCCCCCGTGGAAATGCGTACGCTGAGTCGTTTTTAGACTCTACAGATCAGCCAATACGAGGTCAGCCTTGCTATTTATTACATGAAAAATTCGTGTTTTAGTTAAGAGAACGAGCACACTCCACGACTGATACAATAGCAGAAGTTTGCAAGGAAGTCTAATGTGCTCTGAGGTCTGTGCAGGCAACCTCTGAATGGGGAACGGCAGGTTTCTAGCGCCGTAGGAACTTTCTTATCGATGTCAACTGTGGTATTTTTGAACATGGAATCAAGCTCGCCAGATAAGTGCCTGGATATCAGTCTAGGCTTCTCGGGATACTACACCCTTTGTTCAGAATGGTACTTCCGTTACCAGGGCAAGTACAATACTTGCGTGGAGGAGCACACAAACGGCGGCGCTACCGATAAGGTTTGACCCGGCCTAAGCCGAGGATGACCATCAGCAGGCGGACACTTGGTGGCATACAACAAGTTGTTGCCATCGAGCTTCTTCGGGAGTGCATCAGAAGCTTTACGACTTCCTCAGCCCCTAATTTTTCTCCTTTTTCTGAAAAAGGAGACGGTTTTCGAGTTATGTTTATTCAAGTGACTATTATAGCGCACTTGGAATTTACAAAGATTTTCCGGCTTAAATATACCATTTTAACGGTAAATTGGGCATCTTTTAATCAAACTGGGCAATTTTCAAATCGAACTGAACACTCTTCGAAGCAAGCTCGACGCCTTTGAAATGAATCTGAGCATCTTCCAAATCGAAACGATATTTTCCATAGAAAATAGGCAGTGTCCGAGATGGTTGAGGGAATTTTTGTTTAAGACAAACTTAGTATAATATTTCTTGAAGATTTTTTTTTAATTCACCTGTCTCAATACGTGAACACAATGTTTGAAATTTTATAAAATCTTTATTTTTTTAAAGAAAAAACAATGAACAAATTTTTGCTTTAAACGCAGGAAAGCAAAGTTGTGGAGTTTGCTAGAAGAAGAGATTGCGCCGTGCACTCAACTTCATAGTCGCGTTTTTTTTCTAATCGATAGCAGAAATTCTATTTGCGTAAACTAAAACGGAACAACAAAGCAGTCGCAGGCAGAAGACACTTATCCTCACGTCGCTCTTTCGAGCATGCAGCGTTTACACTATGAATCAAATCAACATAGCGACGATTCGGCCGAGTGCATGGCGCGATCCCTTCTTTTTTCGGACCGAAAAATTGCCGTTTTCTTACCCATTAAAGCGGAAACTCCTTTAAAAATAAATTAAATAAAAAGTGAATAAAATGAAAAACACAAAATTTATTCCACATGTGACTGTACTTGAATCGTGGCATGTTTTGAACAGAAGAGAAGATTTTCATAGAGCTGTAGGTGCCAATATTGATAACGAAGGAATGGCTTACGTTTCGGCTTAACCGTCTTTTTGAGAGCCTGAAAATTTTATCAAATTTCAAACGTAGTGTGGGCAGGTGACTTAAAAATTTGCAAAAGAAGTCGCACTGAGAAAAGGAATAATCTTCATTGAATAAAAATGGTTCTGACTGTCTCGGAGTCTCTCAATTTTTGTGAGGAAGAGCTTGTTTGATTTGGTATTTGAGTTCGAATGCCCCAAGCATGCTCAGAAGTTTGTTAAATTCACGATCAATTAATGTATTGGAAAAAAGAGGTCACGCCATGCACTCGACTTCATTATCGCGATTTTTTCTGGTTGATAGGAACAATTCTATTTGCGTAAACAGAGAACAGAGGTGAAAACGGCACAACAGAGCAGTTGTGCAAAACACACCTATCCTCACATTGCTCTATCAAGCAAGCAGCATTTACACCACCTATCAACGAAACATAGCGGCGATCTAGCCGAGTGCATGGCGCGATCTCTTCTTTTATTGAACCGAAAATTTGTTGCCCTTTTGCGCCTTAAAGCTGAAATTTATTCATTATTTTTCCTTTGAAAAATAAATTAAATAAAAAATAAAAATTTGTAAAATTTCAAATAAGAATTTATCGTTAGTTCAAAGGCAAATAAAAAATCGAATAAATTCATACTATTCTTTAATCCCATTTTTAAATTAATATTCCTAGTGTTAGCTGTTCTTATATTTTTTTTTCTAATTCCATTTTCTTTAACGCTGAACTGTAGTTGTGTTGAGTATTGCTATATTTTATGGCGTGGTTATCTACGTATATAATAAATAAATAAATAAATACTAAAACTCCCTTGCACGAAAAAATGTTTTAAAAATTTTAGGGGGTCTCTATTTTAATGTGGGAAAACTTGGTTTGATTTCATAGATGTTCAGTTTGATTTCAAAAGCGTCAAGCATGCTTCCAAAAGTGTCCAATTTAGTTCGAAGAGTGTCCAATTTGACGAGAAAATGGTATAACTGGAGGTTAAAGGCCTGGCGCGTCCCAGAGTGGGGTCCCAAGTCAAGGGTCCCATCCGGCGGGTCAGTCGTACTCGCGGCCGAGTGCGCGATTGTCAAGATAACGTCTCAAGCGGTTCCGCGGTCGGCGACTGCTTTGTGTTTGCTCGAATCCGCTCTCGGTGAAAGCCTGCCTTGCTCGGCTATCGGCGGCTCGATCGATCCGGTCAATATCATCGTCATCATCCGACTTCGGTGAAGAGCTGGAGCCTGGTCCACTCAAGGACACGACTGGATCCTCCTCTTCATTGGTCCGACGGCGACCACTCCACTGACCGCTATTTTTATCAGCTCTCGGCTCGGATTCTCTTCATGGGATTCTGTCTGTCCGTCAGCACTCTTCGGGCTTCTTCTCTAGCAGACCCTGCAGATGGATTCTGCCCTGCAATAGAAGACTGAACGTCGTTTTCGCTCTTCTGGGTTGCGCCATACACATTCCACATCTACTTCCTCGTCGTTCACTTACTATGTACATCTAGCAAGGCAGTCAGTCAGAAGAGCTGTGAACTTTGTTCTTCTCCTGGTCCATCCACAAATTCCGAAATATTAAGACCGTACTCAGACCTCTAGAAGACATCTCTCGCTCCTTCAGGATATGCTAACTTTTGCCGTTGCCACTTCTAACAACAATACTTACACAGGTAGCCGACTCATGGCCACATACACTGCGAAGCACAACCGAACATTTATGTTGAGGTATTGTCAACTTATCGAAGCTGTTTAATATTTTTACTCTTTTTTTCTAGATTTTACAGATTTTTTTTTGCATTTTTGATCGTCTGATGCTCTATCAAGAAAGCGTTCGCTGTTTTACTAATAGACCTGCACTAAGTCGAAGCCCAACGGTCAGTTGGAACGCTGGTTTGGCTCTGTCGTTGAGATCGATGTTATCGATCGATATTGATTTGCAAGTGAATGTTGTCTACTTTGTAGTCGCGAGATCTGCCCAACAGTAAACATATTCGTGTGATTCATTTTTCATGCGGTCGTCTCTTGGCAAAAAGTCAATAATGTCGATCGATATTGATTGGCCGGTCGATATCGTTTACATGTTGTGAAATCTGTACAAAGGCCAAAACATCGTTATGAGAGCTTACAACGTCGACCATCATGGTCGCATGGTGTCAACCTCAAACATCAATGTTGGACATAAATCGACAATATCGATTGCGCGGTTGTGAAATCCCTCGAACGGCAACTAATTTTGCTCGGGCTCAGGTGCAGACGAACTGATTTTTTACTTGATAAGTATTGCTTGAATAAATTAAATATTAGTAAATATTAGTAAATTTTAATATAATAATTCAATTTTAGTATAATATTAGTAAATTTTTTAAAAATTGTAAAGAGAAACATTCGAAATTAGGCAAAAAAACTTTAAATAAATAAATAAATAATAAAAATAAAAATAAAAACAAACAAACAAAAACAAACAAATAATAAAAATAGAAAAATTATAAAAAAAATATTACAAAGTATAAAAAATACAACAGGAAATAATTCAATGATCAATTTTAATGAAAAATAATAAATTATAACACCTCCTTTCTTTACTGGTGAGCCACCGAGAATGTGTTACAATAAACAAGATTCGTCTGAAGGGAGGTGGCGAAACGAACCATTGAAATTTACTGTTATTTCTCCATAATATTCAAGTACAAGTGCTCCGTCACGCCTATCGGCGTGCCTCGCACTTGCGCGCTTCGCGCGATGTTGCAGTATCTCTAAGCTAAGAACAATAACATCAAGCTAGCTGGTCTACTTGTACAGCTTTTTCCCTACCTAGGAGTACAAAAGGCTCTCAGTACGTGCAATATATAGTATGATAGGGCGATCTATTGGTTCCACGCTACTGGTTCTCCTTAGTGAAACGTTCCCCCATTACTGGCCGTTCCCCTCAACGATCCCCCTTAGCTGACGACGTCTTCGGCACGTCTTCTGAATCCCCAGGCATATTGGACGACGCCTTCGGCACGTCCACCTGAATCTCCAAACACGTTGAGCGACGTCTTTGAAACGTCATGCGACGTACTGCGCACGTCTTCTGAATCCCCTGGCACGAAGAAGACGCTCGGGTATTTTCTGCTTTTTTTGCTCCCCATAATTTGATCAGTATCAATTGACGGCGATCGAAGTTCTGGAAACGAACTTCGACCTCGCCAACACTCCCAAAAACTTCGCCCACACTTCCCCTAGGGGGGGATTAATTAGCGTGCTGATCACGAATCTAACATCCTTCTTTGAAATTTCAAACGATTATGGTAGGGTACGGTAGGTAACGGTGACAAAGGCTGCCGATGTCATCATCACCGATTCTCCCCAGTGCTAAGGGGGCTATTTGGGGTGATAAACACGAATCTGGCAGCCATTTCTCGTATTACGCTGCAGCACGGTAGCTACTGATCAGGATCGCCATAGCATATTGGACGACAAACTCCTCGAAATAGAAAACGAAATCGTCGAAGACGTCAGAAGACGCGAGCCGAACATCAGAAACGATCAAAAACAACAGAAGACACTCACGCTCGAACTTCTAACCATTTCACCCGGACTTTTTCAACAGTTTGATTTCTTCGGAGCGATTTTGCTGATAAAATGACTCAGCCTCTGACTGAAACGAATCATCGAGCCGTTGTCTCACCCCCCCCCCCCCCTTCATCAGCGATATCACGATGCCTCCTTCAGCTGTTCACCTGATCGCAGCGTAATCAATGAGGCTAATCAAAAGCGAAACACCCAAAAAGCAAGTCAAACTCCTCGAAATAGAAAATGAATCCGTCGAAGACGTCGGAAGATGCGAGCCGAACATCAGAAACGATCAAAAACAAAAGAAGACAATCACACTCGAACTTCTAACCATTTCACCCGGACTTTTTCAACAGTTTGATTTCTTCGGAGCGATTTCGCTGATAAAATGACTTAGCCTCTGACTGAAACGAATCATCGAGCCGTTGTCTCACCCCCTCCCCCCTTCATCAGCGATATCACCATGCCTCCTTCAGCTGTTCAACGGATCGCAGCGTAATCAATGAGGCTAATCAAAAGCGAAACACCCAAAAAGCAAGTCAAACTCCTCGAAATAGAAAATGAATCCGTCGAAGACGTCAGAGAGCGCCACCGCGCTTTGATTAGGAGAAAATGAATCCGTCGGCAAAGTCAGAGAGCGCCACTGCGCTTCGATTAGGTCCCGCCTAGATTCAAAACACCCGCGTAATTTTAAATTCAAAACGTCAAGTCAATAATTCTTGAGAAAAAGCACTGAAGGGAAGTAGAGTGCAGTGTCTGCACCCTCCTGCTTAGAGATCGCTCACTCCAGAGGTAGAGTAGAGCTACGAAAAAAACTTCGCCCACACTTCGCCTAGGGGGGGGGGTGGTTAATTAGCGTGCTGATCACGAATCTAACATCCTTCTTTGAAATTTCAGCCGATTATGGTAGGGTACGGTAGGTAACGGTGACTAAGGCTGTCGATGTCATCGTCACCGATTTTCCCCTCACACTTCTCTCGCACTCCTCCAACACCGGATAGAGGCATATCGTTACTGGACCCCTCCTGGACAGACAGGACAAACACGTCGCCCTGGACTGACACGGCATCCCGTACAGACTGACAGAAGTTACACTCCCCTTAGCGGCTTATTATATAGAAGGAAGAAGGATGATGATGACCTCCACCACCTACATGCCTTAAATTTCACACCGCTTGAATGGCATCCACAAAAGATCGATAATATCGACCGATATCGATTGATCAACTTCAGATTCGTGTTCAGCGACCTCGATTACCCCCAAGGCTAAAGTTTCGGACCGCTTGAACGAAATACGCGAAAAATCGATAATATCGATCGATATCGATTGATCAACTTCAGATTCGTGTTCAGCGACCTCAATTACCCCCAAGGCTAAAGTTTCGGACCGCTTGGACGAAATACACGAAAAATCGATATTATCGATCGATATCGATTGATCAACTTCAGATTCGTGTTCAGCGACCTCGATTACCCCCAAGGCTAAAGTTTCGGACCGCTTGAACGAAATACACGAAAAATCGATAATATCGATCGATATCGATTGATCAACTTCAGATTCGTGTTCAGCGACCTCAATTACCCCCAAGGCTAAAGTTTCGGACCGCTTGGACGAAATACTCGAAAAATCGATATTATCGATCGATATCGATTGATCAACTTCAGATTCGTGTTCAGCGACCTCGATTACCCCCAAGGCTAAAGTTTCGGACCGCTTGAACGAAATACACGAAAAATCGATAATATCGATCGATATCGATTGATCAACTTCAGATTCGTGTTCAGCGACCTCGATTACCCCAAGGCTAAAGTGTCGGACCGCTTGGACGAAATACACGAAAAATCGATATTATCGATCGATATCGATTGATCAACTTCAGATTCGTGTTCAGCGACCTCGATTACCCCCAAGGCTAAAGTTTCGGACCGCTTGAACGAAATACACGAAAAATCGATAATATCGATCGATATCGATTGATCAACTTCAGATTCGTGTTCAGCGACCTCGATTACCCCCAAGGCTAAAGTTTCGGACCGCTTGAACGAAATACGCGAAAAATCGATATTATCGATCGATATCGATTGATCAACTTCAGATTCGTGTTCAGCGACCTCGATTACCCCCAAGGCTAAAGTTTCGGACCGCTTGAACGAAATACGCGAAAAATCGATAATATCGATTGATTGATCAACATCAGATTCGTGTTCAGCGACCTCGATTACCACCAAGGCTAAAGTTTCGGACCGCTTGAACGAAATACACCCCCCCCCCTACACCCCCCCCCTCTCTCTACTCCAGCACCGCATCTCCAGGCACGTTTGGCAGCGTGTTCGGCACGTCTACTGACTCGCCAGGCACGTTGGGCAACGTGTTCGGCACGTCTACTGAGTCGCCAGGCACGTTGCACAACTGCAACCCCCCTCCTCCGACGACTCCCCCTTACAGGACTCCAGCACCGCATCTCCAGGCACGTTTGGCAGCGTGTTCGGCACGTCTACTGACTCGCCAGGCACCTTGGGCAACGTGTTCGGCACGTCTACTGAGTCGCCAGGCACGTTGCACAACTACTACCCCCCCCCCCCCCCTACACACCCCCCTCTCTCACTACTCCAGCACCGCATCTCCAGGCACGTTTGGCAGCGTGTTCGGCACGTCTACTGACTCGCCAGGCACGTTGGGCAACGTGTTCGGCACGTCTACTGAGTCGCCAGGCACGTTGCACAACTGCAACCCCCCTCCTCCGACGATTCCCCCTTACAGGACTCCAGCACCGCATCTCCAGGCACGTTTGGCAGCGTGTTCGGCACGTCTACTGACTCGCCAGGCACGTTGGGCAACGTGTTCGGCACGTCTACTGAGTCGCCAGGCACGTTGCACAACTGCAACCCCCTCCTCCGACGATTCCCCCTTACAGGACTCCAGCACCGCATCTCCAGGCACGTTTGGCAGCGTGTTCGGCACGTCTACTGACTCGCCAGGCACGTTGGGCAACGTGTTCGGCACGTCTACTGAGTCGCCAGGCACGTTGCACAACTGCAACCCCCCTCCTCCGACGATTCCCCCTTACAGGACTCCAGCACCGCATCTCCAGGCACGTTTGGCAGCGTGTTCGGCACGTCTACTGACTCGCCAGGCACGTTGGGCAACGTGTTCGGCACGTCTACTGAGTCGCCAGGCACGTTGCACAACTGCAACCCCCTCCTCCGACGATTCCCCCTTACAGGACTCCAGCACCGCATCTCCAGGCACGTTTGGCAGCGTGTTCGGCACGTCTACTGACTCGCCAGGCACGTTGGGCAACGTGTTCGGCACGTCTACTGAGTCGCCAGGCACGTTGCACAACTGCAACCCCCCTCCTCCGACGATTCCCCCTTACAGGACTCCAGCACCGCATCTCCAGGCACGTTTGGCAGCGTGTTCGGCACGTCTACTGACTCGCCAGGCACGTTGGGCAACGTGTTCGGCACGTCTACTGAGTCGCCAGGCACGTTGCACAACTGCAACCCCCCTCCTCCGACGATTCCCCCTTACAGGACTCCAGCACCGCATCTCCAGGCACGTTTGGCAGCGTGTTCGGCACGTCTACTGACTCGCCAGGCACGTTGGGCAACGTGTTCGGCACGTCTACTGAGTCGCCAGGCACGTTGCACAACTGCAACCCCCCTCCCCCACGATTCCCCCTCACAGTTCAGCACCCAGATGGCCAGGCAGACCGTCACTGATCCCCCCCTGGACAGACACTCCGCCCCGTACAGACGCTCTCCCCCGTACAGACGCTCTCCCCCGTACAGACGCTCCGCCCCGTACAGACGCTCCGCCCCGTACAGACGTTAGCGGCTTATTATATAGAAGGATATTTAAGTCTAAATATTAACTTATCTACGGGATGTCGATGGGCGCGTGTAGCGCAGTCGGAGGAGTCGCGACTGTCGCGTGCACCGGATACCAGGTTCCTGGTTCGGATTTCCCGCCCAGGCCAACCAAGCCATCCCTCCGGGGTCGGTGAATTGGTAGCAGACTTGCCTGGGAAGGATAAAGCGCTGACTTGTTCATCGGCTGGCCACCGCAAGTCATTGTATGGCCAAATACGCATTCAGTCGCCTCCTCGACATCCCGTAGAAGTAGAATGCGCTGGCGCATCCCAGAAGGGATTGACTAACGCCGTCCTTTATCCTTTAATAACTTATCATTATTTCTATTGTTCTTGTCTTTTTATGCAAAAAATATTCTGCATTGTTAAAAGTCTAACTGCTTGCTCGTTGTTTTTGAAAATTAGAATGACGCTACTAGTGATTACCGCTAATAAATACTCTATCAGACGCGCCATACACTCTAGTTCTAGCCATAAATAGCTGAAACACCTTTAAACTTTATTTAACCTTCAATTTAGATCTTACTTGAGCTAATCAATCTATTTGTGGGATACGCCACGCATTGTACTTCTACGGGATATCGTGGAGGCAACAGCTAAATGTCTATACGGTCCTTTCGATGGATTGCGATGGCCAGCAGATGAAAAATCAGAAACGTCAGTGTTCTATCCTTTTCAGACAAGTATGGTGCTGATTCACCGACCCCAGAGGGATGAAGGGCTTGGTTTGGCTGGACGGGAACCGAACCAAGGCCCTTGAATCGGTGTGCATACGACAGCCCGCGCCTCCACCGGCTGCGCTAGAACGCGCCCATTCGACAGATACTTGCTACACATTGAATGGCAAGCGAATCTCTCTGCTATACGGGACAAAGGCAGAGGAAGAAGGAGATGAAGAAGAAGAAGACGAAGAAGACGAAGAAGAAGAATGTTTGCTGTTAGCATGTTAAATGAACTCACTTTGAAAAATACGAAAAAAGCGCATTAATTATTGAACAACCCAATAGATCCTTGATAGGTGGGTGGGTCGGGGAAATCCGATGACCTAAGGTAGCCCGCCATGGTCGTGATCAATAGTGCCTTCGTGCCGTCCGGTTCAAACGCTCCGCTCCGGCCACCCATTGATGGAAGTTGTGGGTTATTTTTCTTGAATTTTTTGTATTTTTGGTTGTGATATTGCCTCTACGTTTCTTCTCATACAAACCTAACCATCTTTCCATTGTTCTGAAATGGCAGAATTTTGAGCCAACCTTCAAGATTACGAACCGTATGCGCAGTAAAAGATAGGCATCTTGGCCTTAACAGCGTTCAAGCTTCTACAAGAACAAGGTACTTGTTGGGCTGTTGCCCAGTGCATATACGACAGTTATTTCTGTCAGGTTTTGTGTTCAACGATGTCGGCAGTTCAGACGCATGCGCGTTAGATTCGCCGCCACCCGGTGAAGCTTGCGCCGGGGTCAACATCCCCAGTGCTCTTTTCTCGAACATTTAACAAACTCGGTGAGAAATTCGATTCTCGAACATAAACGGCTACTATATCTGACCTACTAGAGCCTTGAAAGGTCATTAATCTTGTTTTAAGGTCATTTCGTGATTAGGCATTCTAGCAGTACACTCGTCGTATTAGGAACTACCTTCGAAGTACTACATAGATCAGAAGAGCTGAAGACTAAGATGTGAAATAGTGTAGGTCCTTGGCGACCACACACGTGGGTCGGAGAAATCCGATGACTTGCGATTGCATGGCCATAGTCCTGATCAATAGTGTCGTCTTCTTGCCTTCGATTCCAGTGCTCCTCTCCTGCCGCCTTTTTTTTGCGGTGGAGGTGGGTTATTTTTGTCGTTTTTAAACTTTTTCTTTGAATTACTCCTTTCTCCAAATGTGGCTCACAATTCACGACCCGACCTCAGTTGTATGTTCTGATTTTTGATGTGGACTTCTTCCACAGACAAACCTAGCTTTCCTTCTTCCATTTTTCTGATGTGAATGAATTTCGGCGCAATTTTGGTTTGGGGTGCATTATTCGGATAAGGTGAAGGACATCGTTACTCAATTCTTTTTTGGATGCGCCACGTATTCCACTTCTGCAGGAGGTGGTGGAGGCGATTTGAATGCGTATTTGGCCATACAATGACTTGCGGTGGCCAGCCGATGAACAAGTCAGGGCCTTATCCTTCCCAGACAGGACTGACACCAGTTCACCGACCCCGGAGGAATGGAAGGCTTGGTTATCTAGTCGGGAAATCCGAACCAGGAATCTGGTATCGGGTGCACGCAACAGCCGGCACCCCCGACTGCAACACGCGCCCGGTGCGTTATTTTGGGATGAATTTTTCTTGCCTTTTTTCTCGTAGAGAGCTCACTATCTATCTATCTATCTATCTACCACTATATAATTGAGTTAGCGGTCGATGACGTTTGAGTGATCTAACCTAGGTGAGATACGCCGCATCATCCACAGCGGGGGGCTTCGAGTGATCTAACCTGAGTAAGACACCCCTCATCATCTACGCGGGCAAAATTTGAAGGTGGAATGTTGCTGCAGCAGGGGAAGCGCAGCCCTTCACTGCTTAACACAACAGCACCTCGCGCATTTCTGAGTGTCCAGATTCAGAAGTCGACTTCGTGCCATTAGCATGAGAAGACCACTAAAGGGGTAAGAGCACTTCGAGGGTGGAGAACGGAGAGCGATCAGGAGGGAGCGACCTGGAAGCGGCATCTGGATGGGGGAGGGTCGATAGGGGGAACAATGAACAACACCAGGAAGGGTTTAGGCAATAAGGGGGGACCAGTAGGGAGTTAGCAATCAGGGGAGGGGGGGGGGGCAGTAAGGAGGATCAGCAAGGGGATCCATTACCAGTAAAGGAGACCGGATTTAGAAGATGTGACACTGATGTCCCGCAATGGACATTCCCTCGCCGTCGTCGTGTCGTGTTCATGGGAGGACTACTTAATTGGGTTTGAGTAGTAAAGAGGTTTGAGGTGGGGAGGGACCTACCTGGAAGAAGGGACCTGGAGTCGGGACCAGGAAGGGGAACCAACAGGAAGGGAGCCGTAAGGGAATTCATACGGGGCACAAGGAATTATTCATATGCATAGCCACTTAATGTTCGACATAGCGGTGACTGTCCGCGCTTCCAATCTTCTGGATTCGGAAGACGGGCCCGCTACGTCGTTCGACAAGCGTCCTGATTCTGAATACGTGTCACCAACGTTTGCCGTGAGCATGGGAGGACCGCCAAGGGGGTGGTGGAGAAGCGCAGTAAGGGGACCTCTAGGGTGGACCAGGAGAGCGACCAGGAAGGAAAGGAACAACCTGAAGGCCAGGACGGGTAAACCAGCAAGAAGAGACCAGCAGGGGGTCAATAGTAGATACAAAGAAAAGAAGTGGGCAGGAGTTGGGACCCGGAAGGTGGATGACTAAAGAGGGGGGGGGGGCGAGACACGCCGTTAGGCGTGTCGAAGCACTTGTTCTATTATATTCCTATTGTGGAGGTGAGCCTCCGATAGGAAGGTGATTGTTCCGTCCTACCGGGGCATGTACATCGAAAACTATTAAGCTTACCTGAGGCTGCAACTTCCAAACCCGTAATGCGCCTGAATTTCAAGCGAGCCTTAAATAGAAAAAGCAGCGCTAAACTGTCGATCTGCCGCCAAAGGTGGACAGGTGTCTATGCCAAATCCGCATTGAAATTCTTTCCACAAGAAGTACATACGTGATATGGTGCTTGCTGGGATGTTAGCCAGTGCACGTGCAGTGTTCTTGTTGGGTTTTGGGGTTCAATCCCAATCGGGGGGGGGGGGAGACCAGTTATTAGAAATCCAGGGAAACACTCCCCACTCCTCCCTAGAACACTGTAGATGAGTTTAGTGTTATATATATATAAATATTTTAAAATATAGCAAAAAATGATTAAGAACCCACTAAAGTTATGATTGTCTAATTTTTAAATTAAAAAATACTAAAAGGGTGGTTTTAGGCTATTATATATGCTTACCTTTTACAAGGTTGCCATAAGGTTAGTTCTTATTTTTATAAAGTTACTATGAGGTTTGCGTGCTTATGTTATTTAACGTTTTATAAATGTATATCGAATTTGTTGCAGGCTTAGTATCGCTTTACCGCGGTTTTCCTCGATCCTCCCTAATTAGGAATGCAGCTTTTAATTATCCATTAAAGGAATTCTGAGAACCAGATAAGATAAGCATCGCTATACATTATGTGGCATGTGTTTCTATTTCAACTATTATTTAAATCTGTGTAGAAAGTCCCCCCCCCCCGATTGGGATTACACCAAGTTTTGTGCGTTAGGAGGAGGAGCGTTCCGGAGTTGCTTGTACGTGCACAGGGCAACATCCCACTATGTACCAACAATGTTATGTTGCCGGTGTTGTTTTCCGGTAGCCGAACGGAAGATCTCGATTTGGGATCTCTACCGTCTCCGCCATTTTATTCGCGACAGCTAAACAAACACCGTCGGCTGAAGATATGCTGAGGAACAAAGGATTCAGGAGAAGAGTTCTCTCCTTTCTGGCTTCTGTCCTCGTCATTTGCCTAAGGGAGCTGCTCTCGGCCACGAACGCCGCTGGGTGTCACCTCTTCTCTTCTACGTCGTAACGTTACGTGATGTCACATCGATTCATCGTCGTCTCGCCTTCTTTGGACAAGTTTTTCCATCCGCTCCCGCTGAGAAGAAGTGGCAGCGTCGGTGATTTGTTGTTGGCGGTAGGATTGAGTCGATTTGAAAGCGGTCCGTCATGATGAGCCATATTCTGACCGATGTCACTCGAACCAGGGTAAGGACCCTCCAAGCCTTGTAGGGGAGTGTTGCCCTTCGCGCTAGATAACCTTTGACACCTCCAACAGCGGCGAAGACGATCACGATCACGACGATAACCCAAGACACACGTCGTCCGTTGTCGATGGCCTTGAACAGGGGGCGATATACCCCGCTACGTGGTGAAGACAGCAACCAACCAGCTAGCTAGCTGGCTGGTTCCCTTTGTTTGATAGCGGTTACGCTGCACAGGCGCTTGCCATCCATCCGCATTAGCTCGCATCTTGGCGAGTGCATGGCTTATCCATAAAGCCGGAAGTGCCTATGACACCCGTGCGTTCTTCCGGACTTTTTTGAGATTAGACATCGCTCCAAAAAGACGAATTCGAATCTACTTCTCGGTGTCAGTCGGTTCTGGTGACCTGACATCACCTCCTATATCGGTCAAGATTTACTCTCACTCGATCAGATGTCACTCAAAAACTAAACGGATTGGGATTCGGAATTCCGTCACAGTCATCGTTCAACCCACTTCGGGGTTTGGACTCCATCTACATCTTCTGTGCTCTGTTAATTCTCAACCATCTACACTTGGCCTTCGAGGAGTCTGATAGCTGAGCCTATGGATCTACTGCTTCCTTTTTGCTACAAAATGTAAGCTCCGTTTGGTTTATTCTATACACAGTTAGTTTGACACAAAAACGGTCATTATTTGAGCAACAAAGCGGCGCGATCGTCACCTGGTTGGAAGCTAGCTCAATATCTTCTTGTACATAGAATTGGTTGCCCAAACTCTTGCCATGAGACAAGATAAAGCACCAGACGCCATGTGGCGTCAATTATTCCAACTTTTTATTTGCAGTCTGATAGTCGTTCATCTGCTTATTCCTTATATTTTTTGGTTTCTTGGATACATATGAAGTAGCCGCTGTTCTGGCGGTAATCGATCGATATTCATTGCATCGATATAGCATAATCGATATAGCAATCGCTGACCGGTATTTTCTCGCTGTGAAGGTGCCGGTTTAGACGTGTGGTATCGATTTCAAATTTGATCAGGACTGAACAAACAAAAACGATATATCGATTGATATTGATCTGCAGGTAGATATTGCTCTTTAAGACTTAAGTGCACGGCTTATTCTTGTCTATTCTCATTAGATACGTTTAACTCGATGTCACCTAGCCGTAAATCGGTTCACTAACTTTGAGCGGCCATTAATTTTGAGCGGACAGAATGGTAATGAAAGGGACAAACGAACGAGTTTTTCTCTATCGTTGTCTGACTGAAAGCCGTTTTCGTCTTTGTCTGCTTCGTTAATATCTTCTTCTTGTGCGACTATCCGTGAATATCTGGAAAGATCTATCTTCTGGGTTATTTAACCTATTACCAGCAGCAGACGCCATGTAGCGTCCATAGTCTCTATCTATGTTCTTATGGCATTTTACAGGTCCTGCATGTTCCCGTATTTATTTCTAATTCCATGATTTCTACAAGGCTAGACATCTGGTATGCCGATCTGACCACTGTATGACCATTTCCCTAGAAATCGATATTAACCAATCGATATGAGATTGTTAAAAATCGATATTTCTGATGATTTCTTTGTTGGAAGTCCGTTGTAGCGGCCAGCATATTCTCGTGTTTCGCATTTACGTACTGTTAACCGTGAGCGCAGATCGTTACTACCGATCAAGGAGTGGAGCCGATTGAGCAGCCATTATTTTTGCGCGGACGGATAGACAGATGGGTTAGCTCTTTTCGGTACATGTCGCGAAGATGAGCAGCATTGTGAGGTGTGAGCGCTCCAGCAGCTAATCAGATCGCATCAAATTGTCGTGCCGTTCAGTGAGGGCTTGTACGGCCAGTATTCTGATTGGCTGACGTGTTATCGGCCGGTGCTCTGCTTGGATATGATTGGCTGAAGCCCCATCACCTTCCAATGCTGCCCTTTTTCGCGACATAAACTCTTTTCTTTTCTATGCAGTAGGACTTCTGCCCACTAAGCACATTGTCCGCTACATTACTCTTGTCTTCTCTTCCATTTTCACTTTCATTTTCATGATTCTGCATTTGAATCCGGCCAAACAGCTGTATGACTTTAGGACATGACGTATCCCATGGCCTGCTGGATCAGCCATTGCCTGAAGATGTGATAAAGAACCTTCAGTAAACAGCGCCGCTTGCGACCTAGGTCAAGAGCATTCTTATCGGGTTTTTTGTGGACTTATTAGGCCACCGATAGCTTGCCTACACGTTCCCACAGCCAGAATTCTGGGCTGATGCTTATGAAGCCATAGACAGTGTTAAGGTGGCGAAGGCTTCAGAAGGCTTCTATTCTGACGCCGATTCGGTTCACCTGTCCGAGGGGAGAGGTAGACCATTAGTTCTAAGGTCATTTTGGCTGTCGTCTTCTGGACCACCTGGATCTTGTGGTTCTAGCTAAGTGTCGTTTCTGTTGGCCAGAGATGTTCGTTACGAGGAACAGGGCTCTACGCAGTCAAGCGAGCTGAAGCCGAAGGACCTTGTCCTGCGAACATGACCTTCAGATGGCGTGTACGCTCAGCTGATTCACAATGCGCTGAGGCAACGATGACCCGGCCGGAGACGAGGTGAACTTCTTCGACTGAAGGACGCTCTGCAGGTCAAGGGTATGCTCCCTTATCAGGTTTTCTCTGAACGTCACGTGGGCGGTTAGTTCATTGCGACTTCTTTCCCACAGCCATCTGGTGACCAATTTGCGATCTTCAGACGTGGGTTCCACATCTGGCTTCAGAATTCCCGACATTTTTAGCCGTCTGCTTACCCATTCTATCCTATAATCTGTCTTAGTGGAATTCCTCTCTCGTCGTCACTTTTTCTGCTTAACTGGCAGCTGTCAAAATGACTCCTATCATGCAACGGCAACTATTTCTGCGTAGACGTACAACTATACAAGCGAACACACTCCGCCCAGCGGAGAGCAAACAAGTCCGTGTGTTTCCAATCTCAAACGTCCAACTGTTGGCAAAAATCGATGAAAATCGATAAATATTGTTTGCATGTTAGGTTGAGCGGCAGTTATTTTTGCATGGTCGCACAAAAAGACAATCGGACGCATCAGCCGTGAATTGGCCTTGTTTCCAACAAAAAATTTGGCGTTTTTGCACAAGACGTGGAAAAGCGCAAAAAAAGGTAAAAATATAAAAATGAATAGTAATAAATGGTATAATATTAGGTTGTAACGAATTAAATGGCACTAGCTCGCGCCATTTTTTGCCGCGTCTTTACGCGTTTGATCAAGAACAAACCGTAACATGTGGCATATCATTTAGAAGCGCAAACTTTGCTCTACCGGTGAGTACCAAACTTTCTATGTAAAAGTGGGAAAACTTTAGAGTTTTATTGACTTTTTTGCAGATGGACAAAAGGGTAATCCGAGGCATTTACTTGTATGAATTCAAGCTGGGCACTACAGCTAAGGAGACGGACGAGAAGATCAACGCCTCATTCGGTCAAGGATGTTCCACAATTCGGACGGCTATCGTTGGTATCAGAAGTTTCGGAATGGAGATGAGAGCTTGGAAGACCATGAAGGTCGTGTGAGGCATAGAGATGTTGATGAGGACAAGCTGAGAGATGTGGTAGAGGAGGATCCACACAAAGGTGCCAGGGAGATAGCGAAGGTTCTTGGCGTCAGTCACGACACAGCTGCCCGGCATCTGAAGGAAATTGGAAAGACCAAAAAGCTGGAAAGATGGGTGCCTCACGAGCTTTCTGAGGAGCAAAGAAACCGACGATATGAGATCTCGTCCGCACTGCTTCTACGGAACGAAACGGACCCACTCCTTGATCGCATCGTAACCTGTGACGAGAAATGGATAATGTACGACAACAGGCGACGACCGGCACAGTGGGTGGACAGCGATGAGAGCCCCAAGGTTTTTGCGAAGCCGGAATTGCACCAAAAGAAAGTAATGGCGACAGTATGGTGGTGTTCGCTGGGAATTATTCACCACAACTTCCTCCCTCCCGGTGAATCCATCGCGGCAGAGAAGTACTGCATTGAAATTGAAGAAATGATGAAAAAGTTGAAGGATATCCGGCCGGCCTTGGTAAACCGAAGGCGAGTTCTCCTTCTGCACGACAATGCTCGCCCCCATGTAGCACGAATGACGTTGCAGAAACTGAGTGAGCTGAGCATTGAAACTCTACCACATCCTCCGTTTTCACCCGACCTCTCCCCAACAGACTACCATTTCTTCAAGCATCTTGGCGACTTCTTGGTAGGGAAAATATTCAGATACCAACAGGATGCCGAAAGTGCCTTCGAAGATCTCGTCAATTCCAGAACTTCTGATTTTTATGCTACTGGGATAAAAAAGCTTGTGTCACTTTGGCAAAGATGTGTAGAATCAGAAGGTTTTTATTTCGATTAATAAACTTGCCTACAAGCCGAGATATTAACTGTTTAAATTTACAGTGGTTCAGTGCCATTTATTTCGTTACAACCTAATATAATAATAAATAACAATATATAAAATAATTCCACGGATCTCCCTCGATAGAGAGCCTTCGGGCTCTCTTGTTAAGAGGGATCTCGGGCCGCTTGTCGCAGGGCCACGTGGCGCGTCCCCGGGTGGTGGATAGGGGAATTAAACGCGAACCAAATGCGACCGTGTACTGCCCAGAGACGCAGGTGGGATGCAGGGGATGGACTCCTTGCTCCTGCTGTGTCGGGTCGATGCGTTCCTTGTGCGTGGGAGCGGCATGTTCGTGCACAGTGTGCGTGGATGTGTCCGTGACTGTGCGGATTGTAACTGTGTCGGCTCGGCCAAAAGCTTGCACTCGGTAGACTGGGAGTACATGTAAGGCGCTTCGAGGCCGCCTTAAGTCTCGCCCCGTCCCTTCGGGCAGTCTGGCTGGCTGCCCGGAGTACCCCGCCCGCACGACAGAGCCTGACTAGCTACCCGTGTTGTATTCCAGTCAAACACAGCAGCACTAAAGGGCCTCATTCCCCTGACCCCGAAAGAGCCCCCATTTCTGCAGCGATGGGAAGGACGAGTACGGAGAGGCTGCTAAAATCTCAGGGCCTAACCAGGCTGCGCAAACTGAGAAGGACTAGGATGACGATCTGTACTTACAACGCCCGCACGCTTGCGTCCGAAGCATCCGTCGAGGACCTGATGATGCAAGCCAGGAAGATCAAGTACGACGTCATCGGACTGACCGAGACGAGAAGACACCACCCCCTACACGCCGCCTACGACTCCGGAGAAGAACTGTTCCTCGGAACATGCGACAGCAGGGGAGTAGGCGGCGTTGGTGTCCTCGTCAACACGCACTTGGCCATGAACATCGATTCGTACGAGTCTCTGACTAGCCGAATCGGACGTCTGCGACTGAAGCGATGTGGCTCCGTGCCAGCCTTGACTGTGTTCGTCGCGTATGCCCCAACATCCGACTACGACGACGAAGACGTCGAGGCCTTCTACGTGGAGCTGGAGAAGTTCTATAAGGAAGATCACACCTTCTACAAGGTGATCGTCGGCGACTTCAACGCCAAGATCGGGCCACGAAGGTCGCCGGAAGAACTTCACATCGGAACCCACGGTTTGGAGTGGAACGAGCAAGGTGAAAGGCTGTCTGAGTTTATCATGTCAACCAAGACCATCCATGGAAACTCGCAGTTCCAGAAGCCTCCCTCCCTACGATGGACCTGGGAATCCCCCGGTGGCCAGTTCCACAACGAGATCGACCACATCATCTTCAATCGCAAGTATTGCCTGACCGATGTCTCCGTTGTCCCCAAGTTTTACACGGGATCGGACCACCGCCTCCTTCGCGCGAGGTTCCGCTTTTCGCGTCAAGGAGAGAAGGCCGCGAAGTTCAAGAAGAGGAATCCCAGAACGACCATCAACTGGGATCTCTACACCTCTCTTGTCGGCCTTTGGGAAGATGCCGTCATGGACAACGTCGACGAGGAATACGATCGCTTCGTGCACCATCTCCACGATAGTGCTAAGGGAGCCGAGAGCTTGAAGACCACCAAGAGACGCCTGTCTCCGGAAACTCTCGAGCTGATACGCCAGCGTGGAGCAGCACGAGCGTCAGGCAACTACCAACTGACGTCCGAGCTTGCAAAGCTATGCAGAGCGGCGATAAAGGAAGATCTCAAGGAGAGAAGGGCGGAAGTGTTGGCTGAAGCAGCAGAGGCAGGGCTGAGCATTCGCAATGCCCGCCGGAACTTCGCCAACTTCAAGACCAAGATGACCGCTCTCCGACGTCCTGACGGAACCACCACCTCTTCCAGAAGGACCATGGAGAAAGTCATCCACGACTTCTACTCCGATCTCTTCGATAGCCACGTCCACCTGCCCCCATGCCATCTTCCGCAGGATGGATACGTCGTTCCCTCTGTTCTCCCTTCCGAGATCCGACACGCCATCTCGTCGGTGAAGAAACGTACAGCACCCGGTTCTGACAGGATCAGAACTGAACACCTGAAGAACCTCCCGCCAGCGCTCATCAACACCTTGGCGCGGCTCTTCACACGCTACCTGTCCGAATGCAAAGTTCCATCTCAGTGGAAGACCAGCAAGACCGTTTTGCTGTACAAGAAGGGAGACGTGCACGACATTGGCAACTATCGCCCGATCTGCCTGTTGTCCGTAGTCTACAAGCTGTTCACTCGAGTCATCCTGAATAGGATTAGTAGAACGCTGGACGAAGGACAGCCATGCGAACAAGCAGGATTTCGGAGAGGATTCAGCACGATCGACCACATACACACCATTACGAAGCTCATCGAAGTGTCGCGAGAGTACAAGCTGCCGCTGTGCCTTACGTTCATTGACCTGAAGAAGGCATTCGACTCCGTCGAGACTGAAGCGGTCATGGAAGCCCTGCTCACCCAGGGTGTTCCTACTCAGTACATCAGAGTCCTTCGAGAGCTGTACAGTGGATTCACGACCAAGATCTCACCATTCTACAACGACGTCGTCATTGACGTGAAGAGAGGGGTTCGACAAGGGGATACCATATCCCCGAAGCTCTTCAGCGCCACCCTCGAAAACGTCATGCGCGAACTAGAATGGGAAGACATGGGAGTGAAGGTCGACGGCCGGCAACTGCACCATCTTCGCTTCGCTGACGACATCGTGCTCATAACCCCGAGCATCAGTCAGGCGGAACGAATGCTGGCCGACTTCGATCGTGTATGTGGAAGCGTTGGACTGCAGCTGAATCTTACGAAGACGATGTTCATGAAGAACGGATGGGTTTCTGATGCCCCATTCTCGCTCAACGGAACGAACATCTCCGAATGCTCCAGCTATGTGTATCTGGGTCGCGAAGTCAACATGACCAACGACCTAGCACCAGAGCTGAGCAGAAGGAAACGAGCGGCTTGGGGAGCTTTCAAGAGCGTCGAAGAAGTCGTGAAGAAAACGAAGAACGTCCGACTCCGTGCCCACCTATTCGACTCCACTGTTCTTCCTGCCCTAACATACGCCTCAGAGACCTGGGCTATACGAAAGCAGGATGAGCACGCGATCAGCGTCGCGCAGCGTGGAATCGAGAGGACGATGCTCGGAGTGACACGACTCACGCAAGTGAGAGAAGGTCTCCGGAGTTCCGAGCTTCGCCGACGTTCGAAGATCAGAGACGCTGTCGCATGGGCCAAGTCGTCGAAAATTAGGTGGGCCGGCCACGTAATGCGATTCGCAGACACCCGCTGGACGAGAGCCGTCACAGATTGGATTCCGCGGGATGTCAAAAGAACACCAGGACGCCCACCAACGCGTTGGTCGGACTTCTTCGTGAAAGCCCTGAACGACCGATATGACGCTCTTCGTGTCCCTCGAGCGAGGAGGATCCATTGGACCACTCTGGCACGCGACAGGGACGAATGGAGACGCTGCTGGCGCCCGCTCGAGCAAGTCGATGATCAACGGGATGACAGGTGATACAGGTGATATAAAATAATTATAACAAATCATAAAATAACAATGTAGTAGAATAATGATAAAAAAGAATCCATATACACTATACAATGTATATTACCAAGACGGGAAGGGGAGGGGGGGGGGAGGGTTAGGCATCTTCTTTCACCACAAAAGCGTACGCAACTTCAGGTAAGTGTTGGAAGGCGAGTTGACTTTTCCTACTCTTACCACTCTTACAGAAACTCAAGAACCCTTGAAGAATAGAAACGGATACTAAATTGACTCTCTGATTTTCCGCAGGTCAAGTGATTGGCCCCGGAGCGCGCTTCCTGCTAGGGGTCGCTACCATAACAGCTCTCGTGGGTGTCTCTCTATTCTACCACATTGTCCGTCGTTCTCGTTTTCATACAACTGTTATGTGGTATTGACAACCAACTGCCTGTCCATGAACTAAATCGTGTGGAAAATCGATACTATTGATGGATATTGACCGCTAAATCAATTTTGTTCGTCAGATGTGAAACTCGCCCAGCAGAGAGCTAATGGATTCGTTTGCGTTTGACCGCAAATGTTCAAATTGTTTGCTAAGATCGATGATATCGATCAACGACGATCGATTGATCGTTACTGCCCATCTGTTGGGATATTAATCTTCCGCCTAAAAATGTGCTCCTCATCTCGTTAGAATTTAATAATATTTGTTGCTAGGTTGTTTCTGTCTTGACTTAAAACCTCGATGACCTCGAGGTAGCCCTTAATTAGGCGCGGACGCATGGGCAGATGGACGGACGAACTGATTAGTTGTCTATATGTAGTGTACTTGTTGCTGTCATCTACGTCTCATTAATTTCTTTTCTCTACAATTTCGAACAAGAGGCTCCTCGTACGAATAATTTCTTTCGAAATACACAGTGTTTATAACCAGCAATCAATCAAATCTAGCAAGAAAATCGATCATATCGATTGATACCGATCGATCGACTAATCTTGTTTACCTCATGGGAAGTTCTAGATCTGCATGATTTCCATCTCCAACGGTCAACTTCGGCTGATATTGATCGGCAGTATCGATCAATAATGTTGGCATGTCGCGATATTGTCTGTTGTGTTCTCTTCTCAAAGAAATTGATATTAACGATCAGTTGAGTGATTATCTGTCATGCCTCGAACGACAAACTCCTGGCGGCCAACTATTTTGTGCGGATGAATAAACAGACGGGTTGGCACGGATTTTAGCACACTTGTTGTTTCATTTATGTCGTTTACACCTCACAAGCTTTTTGTTCTGTCATCTGAAACAAAAAGCTTTTTTTACGAGTGTTGGTTCCTAAAAATGTATGTATTTTCCGTTTTTCCCGAATTTTCTACGGCCTCTTTTGTTGTGCTTCTTTCAGATCACTGCCAGTTCCTTCTAAATTTACCATGTGTATTCGTGATGAAAATAAATGCAGCATCACCTCGATATCGATTCCATTATCGATCGGTATTGTTGGAATGTTGGTGTGAGTGTCCGTAATGCTTTCTCCTACTCAACGAAGTTGATAATATTGATCGATTAGCTGATCACGTCTCACGTCTAGATCGCCAAATCTCTGGCGGTCATTTCTTTTGCGCGGATCGACGAATAGACAGACATACATTTTGAGCACGATTCTCTATGCCATCTAAAGCGCATGTAATTTCATGGAGTTTAAAACAAATAAAAAACATCCACGACTAATGGCTCCTAAATAGTATGATTTTCTGGCGTTTTTGCTGATCTTTTTCTACTTATTTATGTTGATTCTCATCCAGGTCTCTGCCAATTTCTTCTAAAATCATCATTTGTGGTCGCCTTTAGGTTTTATTTGTGTATGAGATCGTAAAACGAAGACGAATTGAAGCCAGTTACCCTTAATCCATGATGACATTAGCCCTTGGTGACCCGAAAATGAATCGCATTCTGGTCATACCACTCTACCGCAGTAGCGATTAAGACATTCGAAGGGTCGCCTTCTAAGGGGAATTCTGGACAGCGGAGGCTGACCAACGTTGGCTAGCAGGTCTTCGGGAGACATTTAGAGTCCCAGCTCTTTCGAACACTCGACCCTAATGCGTGGCGTATTCCCTGAGTTGCTTCCACTGGACAGCCCGATACGGTCGCTCCCACGATGAGTAGTAGGCTGCCGACGACGAGCCGATGAGGCATGAAGACGCCGGTGTCGTTGCTGCGGTCCGTCTGAGTCATCTGTCCATCTGGGCCTCTGTTCTATTCTCGTTCCTCCAGCTCTTCCATCCGTATTCTCAGGTAGCCCCCCCCCCCCCGGTGGACTTGTGGCCCCTTCCGGGAGCTCGGCGATCCAAATCCGCCGTCATCTCCGGTCATTAATCTTCGGGCGGCGATGGGGATTACGCAGTAGCGGTGTGTTATAGTGCTATAAGATCGCGCTCACGATAAAAACGAACGTGTCAGCGGTTTTTCTGTCGAATACGGACCGCAGCGAAACAGCCAACAAGTCATGTCTCGTAGCGAGTCTGAGACTCGAGGCGCTGCTGTCTGTTCCTTTACACCTCCCGATTAGGATTCGATCATGGTGATGCCATCCAGGTCGTTAATGCTCTCACACCGCCTTTGTTGTCGTTCACCGAGCTGAATTCCTGCGCATTTTGGTGTTTTTTGCCAAAGAGAAACTGACTGATGTGGGCGGAGTTTTGCCACATGTGGGCGGAGTCCTAGACATCTTACTAACTTCGCGGGTGAATGCAACTTGAAAGATATCCTACTTTCGAAAGCCTGACCAACCTACTTACGACCTCTTCTCTTCCTTCTTCTGCTTATTCCACCTAGAATCCGTCGTTCTTATCGACTTCGCGCTTTGTGGGCGGAGTCCTGGTTAAAGTAGGAGGTATTCTGCGTATTCGTTCCAACCATGCTACCCTGCTCTGCGCGTTTTCTCCTATTTCAAAGCTAAATGTTGTTACCTTTCATGGAGTAGGGAAGTGGAGAGGGGCTGGATCCTGTCTGAACTGGGTGGAGCTCGAGCTTTGACGTTGTTATATGAAAATTTCCGCTTTCTTACCTTGCTCTAGCCATCCTCAATGATGTTTTGTTCTACTATTTTAGCGGTAAAAGTTATCAAGGCGCGTGTAGCGCAGTCGGAGCAGGCGCGACTGCCGCGTGCACCCGATACCAGGTTCCTGGTTCGGATTTCCCGCCCAGGCCAACCAAGCCTTAGGCCTCGTGCATACTTCCCGTCGCCGCGATTGAATCGCGGCGATGAGTTTTGCAGAGCGACGCGAAAGAATTTGAATTTCTCTGTGCTCGTCGAATCGCCCATCGCTCTGCAAGGGAGCGCGACGGCGATCCGTCTAGGACCACCGCTAAACACCGCGCGCGGCGCGAAAAAGTATGCCATGCCCGCGATGGGCGCGGGAAGCTATCGCGCATGCCGACCGCCAGTGTTGCGGCGGCCGCGGCGAAGTTTTCTTTGACTGCTCTTCCGCATGCGGCGAAATGGCCATGAACTGAGCGCCGCGATGGCATCGCGGCGATGGAAGTATGCCCCCGGCCTTACATCCCTCCGGGGTCGGTGAATTGGTACCAGACCTGTCTGGGAAGGTTAAAGCGCTGACTTGTTCATCGGCTGGCCACCGCTAGTCATTGTATGGCCAAATACGCATTCATGTCGCCTCCACGACATCCCGTAGAAGTAGAATGCGCTGACGCATCCCAGAAGGGATTGAGTAACGCCGTCCTTTATCCTTTATTATCCTAAAAGTTATCATCTTCCAGTGGGTAGGGCGGAGTCGTGCCTAATATGGGTGGAGCCCTGGGGCGGAGTGGCGTTCTACCCCCCGCCCTTTAAACAGAGGCATGGCAAATGTCTGCGTCTCCACTACCTCGTAAGGCATCCACTGGACTCTCGAGCAAGCCCAGGGGTTGGGGGTGGGCGGGCTAGGAGCACGACTCGACCCCCGAGCCCTGGCGTGAACCTTAGCTGAGCGGCAACAGTCTTCCCTCTTAAATTGTTCTAGACGTCCTCAATGATAGCGCTATTCAAGTGTCAAGTGTTTTTACACTTCATGAGGCAAGAAAAGGAGGCGGAGTCCTGTCTAATCTGGGTTAAGCTCTGACCTGAACCTAAATGATTCTTGCCAATGTTCACTCTTCTTACTTGCTCTAGCCATTCTCAGGGATGTTTTTTTTTCTAGTGTTCCTACCCTCCAAGGGGGTAAGAGGGGCGGGCCGGAGTCCTGTATAATGTAGGGAAGCTCTGGTCAAAGTGTCTGAACGTCTTCTAATTTCGGGAGCATTCTTCTTCTCTCTCAATGGGGATAAACCCCTAGTCCAGCAGTTGCACTCGTTCACTGCGGGCGTGAGCAAAAATGTGAATGGGCGGAGTCTCGTCTCGAGTAAGCGATCCCCTATTTCTATACAGTATATGCTGTCCAAACGACAACAACAGGCCTCAAGTCGGTCCATGTCGCGAATGTGGACAGTATGGAAGGGGTGAACGCGCCAGCTAATCAGGTCGTATGGAATAAATAAACAAAAAAAATATAAAATATTAAAATTCACTGCAAAACAGTCGTTTTGAATGCGAAAACTCTGTCTGCATAGGCAGAACTCCGCCCACTCCTGGTCAAACTCCGCCTACCACGTCTGGAATGAAACGAGTGTCCTTGGCGTTTTCTATTGGCTGCAACGAGCCAATAGAAAACGGAACGCTGACACGGATCGGTCCATGTCGCGAATGTGGGCGTCCTCGGAGGGTGGGAACGCGCCAGCCAATGAGGTGGCATCGAACGGGTGTCACAGTCGTGGAGACATACGGTTGGTACCCTGATCAGCTGGCTTGTTTTCGGTCAGTGCTTAGTACCAACCGTTATGTCCACTCTGGCACGCCTATTCGATGCGACCTGATTGATTGGCGTGTTCCCACTCTCCAATGCTGCCCACATTCGCGACATGGACCGATTCGTGTCAATCTTCAATCGCTCGTTGCAGCCAAAGAGAATGGCAGGGGCATTTATTTAACTTCAGTCATGCTTGGCGGAAATTGACCAGGGATGGGCGGAGTCCTGTCTACGGAGACGGATTTTCGCCGGGAAAACGGCTACTTTGCAGCGAATTCTACTCCATCAAAGCGAATCAGAAAGGAAAGCCAGAGATTCCTATACATCGAAATTGCTGTTTCATTCCGCTTCGACTTCAAGAAGCCATGAGGATAAACCCGTGTCTAGTCGCAGGTGTTCGAGTTCCATCGAACTTCAACTCGCCGTTTTCAAACGCGCCGTTCGTTCTCTTCAGAAGCGTGTGGCCGAGCCGTCTTTGTCTCCAGGCGGAACCTCTGACCGTCGGCCGGCGCCAATGCCGCCGCCGTCACCGTCGTTTGGACGAAATTCATACTTCGGACGGGGACAATACGCGTGGCGGATCCGTTATGTATACAACAAACGTCCGCTCGTCGTAATCACACGCTTGTCGGTGACCTCTACGGGCCGCCGTCGGTCCGTGCTTATTGTCATTTATGAGCGTTGGGGCACGACCGGCTCGACCATGGTGATAATTGTTCACTCATCGGCCCGACACCTCACGGACAACCACTGTCTACCACCGCACACCTCTGCCTGACGGCCGGAGGGCCACAAATTCTGGCCTGTCCTCTTTGTAGACGTCCTCCGATCTCTGGTGCTCTGGCCGTGCGTCGCTGAAATAATTGCCGTTTTCTGGCTCGCCCAACTTCTACTGATTCTGGATGTGTGTCTTGTTCTTCATCACTGCTCAATTCCAGTGGTTCGAGTGGTTACGTTGATTTAATGTTCGCCTTCCCTAAAAATCACCACAGAAAACGACGATGGTGACATCGACACTCTGGAACTTCGCTGTCCTTAGGTTTACATTTTTTCAGCGTTGAACATGCCAAATTCCAGGCACTGGATCTTCGTTTATACTTCGAGCCTTACCAAACTGCTATCTTCTCTGCTCAACCAGTGGTTTTTACCAACTTCTGAAGATTGTCTGAGGCAGATGTCTTCTAAACGGAGGGACCTATGGTGCTTTGCGTCTCAATTGTCTCCCCAAAATTTGTTTGACATTTGTTTCGTCGCTACAAGTCGCGAAGACGCACCGCAGAGGTGCGGGAACGTGACGTTGCTCCTATCAATGAATGCCCAGCCTCTGCGGCTGAGCCATGTGTGATTGGCTGCCGCGGTTGCGGTGGGAGCAACGGCGCGTTCCCACACCCCTGCGATGCGTTTTCGCAACATGTACGGCATGTTTCCTCTGTTGTTCCATGATCCGAAGGATTATACATAAATTCGGGTAAGAAATGGCGTGGTAGGGGATCACGGACGCATTTCGAACTTTGGGTTTGCACCTCCCGATTAGGAATGACCTACTTTTCCTATCGCAGCGAGTATTCTTCTGAAGTATTTGAGTCATCTACAGTTTCCTTTTTAGGGTTAGGTTACCCTGGTTGTGTTTCACGCAGTACCCCCTCCGATTAGGACAGATCCGACTGAAGTGGATCATGATCTTATTCGGTCTTTAAGCGTCTAGTTCCTCCGGGTTTTTCTAAAACTGTGAATCGGTGAAAAACCTAGTTTTGTTGTCAGTCTAGCACTCCTCAATTTAAATGTTCTTGTCGTTAATGTGGCCTACATGAGGAGGGGGGGGGTGATAGTGCATCATATCAATCAGACTGCACTAAATGTGCGCAGAGAGGCGTATACAATGGGTACCCTCATTGGTGTTACACGAGTGCCTGTAATTGGCTGGAGCGTTCCCGCTTCCCGCACGTAGGCCACTTTCACGGCTAGTATCATTTCGATTTTTCCGTGCTCTTACCTCATTACTCAAGCAAATATAATATATTCGTGAATGAAGTAGTAACTCCTTGATTCAAAATAGAAATTCATTCAGGACAGCCTAGGCGACAAAGGAAGGCGAAGTCCCGATACGGTCATTATTTTCGCGCCAAAGAATGTGACCCCAGCGTTCCGCTATTCCGAAGGACTCTCGTTGCACGCTGTACATATGTATATGTACATGCTGGGGCGGTCAGACAAGTGCAGGAATGAGCAATGGGTTCCCATGTTCGCCGTCGACTCCATCGCGGATAGTGCATCGCCGATGACGCATGGAACTGGTGTACGGCCACGGATAGTGGTACCGTTGTTGTATAGCCGTCATTTGCGGTCGATATTCTGAATGCCGTCATGTTCACGTGGCCCACTCCACCTTCTGCACAACCAGTGGCAAATGAGCCCAGAGTCAGGTCATTTAAGGAGCTGTCGGGATTATTACGCCATGCTTTCCACAATTGAGGCTTTTGGAAGGCTGTAGTCAGGCGTATTGTGTATAAACGTCTTGAAATGGTAGAGCAGAATTCTTCATATTCGAAGCCGGCGCCTTTTCCTGATATTCGGCCATCCTCAGTAGGCCTTCCCATTCTCGTTTATCCCAGTTCCGATGACGTAGCTTCCTAGATTCAGCGCACTCAGCCACTTCTTCTACCTCACTGTCCATAAAAAAGCTAATCCACCGGTCTGTCTGTCTGTTCGTTCTTCCGCGCAAAATTAATGACCGATGAGTTTTTGATCGCCCAAACCGAATTTAATGATGAACTTGTTTTCCTAGCAATAGGCAAGTGGTACTGATCGGCGGTATACATTTTTGCCCCAAAAAACGCCCGTTTTACGTGGAAGTCAGGCGAAGAAAGAGATCGACCATGAATCAGTACACGTCGCGAAAATGTGCAGTGGGGGTGCGGGAACTCGCCGTTGCTGCTACTGTAATCGCGGCACGCCTATCATGTGCCCTGTTTGTGCCTGAGTGGCTGATGCGGTCGCGATAGGAACAGCGCCGCGTTCCCGCACCTGTACCAATCAATCAATATCGATCCATATTGAATAACTGCCGATGAGGAATATTTGCGTTGTGTGTTCGATTATTATTACATTTATTTTTATTCTTCTGCTCCAACAATCTTTGCCTATTCTGCGACAGCTTTTTCTGTTGTGTAGAGTTTTGCAGATAACGGACGGATTGGACGGGATGATAACCAACATTTAATCAATATCGATCGATACTGGCCCTATGCTGTCTAAGATTAAGATTGTGCGCTGATTTGGAAATTGTTCTAGTCCCAACAGGTTGTGGCTGTTTTACTGCAGCTTCACTGAGTGGGCGGAGTTCTAGTCGGAGAGGACGGAGTTTTTAGAACATATTGTTCTACCGTATAACTGTAGTTGAAGAAGCTATTCTACAAAATTGTTCGGCGGCAAGTCCGTCTGTCCTTGCGCGCTTAAATAATGGTCGCGTGAGAGTAATATTAGGCGTGTAGACGGAATCGATCGACCGATCAATATCAGTAAACACTTTGCCTCGCAACAGGTGGGCAATAGAAATTGATAAATCAATAACGATAAATTGTATCGATTTTGGACCGTGTATGGCCATTTGACGGAGGAATCACACCAAAGCGATGATCCCTTACCGATCAGAGCCGACACGTAACGGCTGACTGCTGGTTAAATGTTCCTTGCTCTACTGCAGCTCTCCAAAGTGGGCGGAGTCAGGAATGGGATGGGCGGAGTTCTTTCTGCAATATATTGATTTTGTTTTAGAAACCAAAAATTATTTACAAAAGGGCCAAATCGTCGTTTCATTAGACCTTGTTTGTTCGTCCGCGCAAAATTAGTGACCGCTCGACGGGGCGTATAGCCGTCGTTAATTTCTATAGATTCGAGAAAGGCGTGGTCGTTAGACACGGTTCACAGCAAATGAGCTGTATTGATCGATATTATCGATTTTTTTGAGAATGTGCGTCTGAAATGGAAGTCATGCGAATATGGTGATCAATGATCAATCAATATCAATCGGTATTGGTGGAGTTTTTCGAAAAATGTATGCATTCGTTGTTATGGGTCATTCTTTTCTGCCGATTCTACATGTTCACCTTTCCATGGGCGGAGTCCTATCTACAACGTGCGATTTACTTTGTAGGAACCAATTAAAGAGCCAATCTCAATGGCGAGGTGGTTCTTTCGTCCGCGCAAAATTAGTGGCCGCCCAGTGAGTTTCACAGCGTGTGAACGCCGTCAAGCGACCTGTCAGTACGGTCGATTCTTGGTCAGCACATCAAAATTCGCAGCGGATAAGCAATAGCAACTTATTAGTGAATATTGATCAATACTATTGATTTTCGAGCATATGTGACCATCTGATGGATGATTAGTCGTCAATCACTACCGATCGGTCTTAGCAGACTGCTAGTTGACAGGGTTTATATTATTATTGACAGGATTCGTTTACTGTACCAGCGTCATTGCCTGTTGTACCGTATAATTCTTCAGTGGGCGGAGCCTATGAAATGTGGGCGGAGCTTTTTTCTATAGCGGACTGTTTCCGCTTCGGAAGACGATTCTGTTGCGCGAAAATTTCCAGGAAGACGTGGAGGAGATATAAAGGACTACGTACGGAGTTCAAACTTCTTCTTTTTTATGGTGGTCTGCGAAACCTTTCCACATCTTCAAATGTAAGCGTGGTTCCTCCTAAAGAAGTTCTTTTAAGGATTTTTTCAGGCACAAACCTGTGGAGCAGCGTCTGTCGACCTCGTTTCGAAGCCAGTTCTGGCCATGGCAGGGCCTTCTCTGGGGAAAGGCCCTGCCAGAGCCGGATCTGGGTGACGGCCTTGTGTGCTACCCTACCCGATCCCCTGGTGTCACTTCACTTCCTGTTCATCGTCTCGGTGTTACGACGACTTTGTTCCGGTTTTTCGTCCACCGACCGTGTGCTTAACATCGATTCACACTTTCACCTCATTTAGTCGCCGCTCTCGTCACCCCTCCTCCACGCTCTTCAGCGCCTTGACTGGTTTTTTCGTCGGATCGTTGTTGTTATGGTGCTGGTTCCAAGTCCATTAGGAGCGGGGAGACTTATGCGGTACTCGGCTAGGTTGTCCAGTCGGGCACGGCTTATTCCTTCGTCATGAGGAATGTTCAGCTTCTTCAACTGATGCCTAGGCCTTCAAATCTCTTAGTTTTCGCACCTCTCGCTGCTTCACTACTTTGAGGAACTCAAAGCGCTTGTCAGAGAGCCCTAGGAAGCCCATTGAACATGAGGCTGTCTCCTTCTGGGCGCTTTGTTTGCACTTGAGACCTTCTCGCCATGTCCACAGTCTATATGGAAAGCGAATTTTCTTCTGTTTTGAATTCTGAAGTCGTTCATCCGTTCATCTCGTTCTTCACGATGAAGCTCCTCCGTACTAGTCGTCAATTTGGTCTACGTGGAGGGGCTGGGACGTGCCATGCAATCAAGACAAAGACCATCCACGCCTCTTCTAGGTGGCACTTCTGTCCGCTACAGCCTGGCGCTCTTCCACCTACCCATGTAGGCCACTTTGACGACTAGTACCAGTTCTCCATTCAAATGTGTCAAAAAGGCATGAGAGTTCTCTCCGCCAGGGACCAAAATGACAACCTGTTGCGAAAATACTAGCCGTTTTCAGAACCTCTGTGACACATGTCTAGGCGGAGGGATGAAGGACTAGTGAGCTCACCTATTCCTCAAGATGAAGAACTACTGAGCTCACCTACTCCTCAAGATTTGCCCAGCATTTAGTCTGGTCCTAGTGAAGCCTCCATTTTAGAACACTTTCTTCAGCGAATAAAAATTAAGACTAAAGGTGGCTCTCAATCATTTCTCCTGTGCCATTCTTCTAGGTACCCGACCTGTCAATTAAGGAAGAAATTCGGACTTTTCCATCAACTGGCCACCTCAAGTTAAAATGCGTCCACAATACCCAACGAAAGCAGAATGCTTGACACAAATCGCGAAAGGGTTAGCGCTAAACGTTACTGACACACTTGTTACCCCAGTGTACATGTGTAACCTACCCACTGCCAACATAATCGCGCTATATCTACTTCAAAAATCGATACAATCGATTAATAATGGTCGTGCGATCGATACTGTTTGCTGTATAATATCTCGATGATGGTCAGCCAATCGGTATTGCGTGGTAGTTGGTGAAACCTGCTCCTTGGGCGACATGTTACCGTTATTCCCACCCGAAATGTTTAACTTTGACCAAAAATAGATAAATCGATTGATGATGATCACTCGATAGAGCTCGTTCATTTGTTGTGAAGCATATGCAGCGGCCGGCATATTCATGCGACTCCTATCTCAATAGGTCAACTCTATAAAAATCGATAAAATTGATCAATGTTGGCTCTGCGATGGGTATCGACTACTGTTTCATATCGAAGTTCACCAAAATCAGTTGTGATCAGTTAATTGATGTTTTTTTTTATTTGTTGTGAATGCTTATTGTCAGACCTATCGTACATTATGGTTATATTATATTTATTTATGTGTACTGTGTTATGTAGGGCGCATGTAGCGCAGCCGGAGGAGGCGCCGACTGTCGCCTGTGCCCGATACCAGGTTCCTGATTCGGATCTCCCGCCCAGGCCAACCAAGCCTTCCATCCCTCCGGGGTCAGTGAATTGGTACCAGACTTGTCCGGGAAGGGTAAAGCTCTGACTTGTTCATCGGCTGGCCACCGCAATTCATTGTATGGCCAAATACGCATTCATGTCGCCTCCACGACATCCCGTAGAAGAAGAATGCGCTGGCGCATCCCAGAAGGGATTGAGTAACGCCGTCCTTGATCCTTTATTTACTGTGTTATGTATTTATTATTATTATATTGTTTAATTCTCTTATTCTATTATTCTATTAATGTTATGTGTTATTCCCACTTAACGGTTAACTTCAAGCAAAATCGATGAAACTGATCAGTAATGGTCGTCCTGTTGATTTTACTCATTTTTTTTGAAGCCTACGCACCAGTCGACATATCCATGCGGCTAGCTCATGAAAAATCAATAAAATCAATAAATAGCGGCTGTGAGATCGATAAATTTTTACTATTTATTATTAAGGCTCACTAAAGTTGATAGCGGTCGTTTGTTTGTGAAGCCTACTCATTGGCCGATATATTTACATTTCTCCGACTTTATGTGATTATCTTTGAACAAAAATCGATAAAATCAATCGATTCTGGTCATTCGTTCGATATCATACACTTGCTGTGAACTCTGCTCATCGGCAAACAGCTTTTCGCGTCACTTCCAGCTCATGCGGTCGAAACAGAGCTCGATAATGCAGAGTGAGATGTGAGGCTTCTTAAGGCTATCTGATTTGGCCGGATACAAGGACAGACAAACAGACCATAGCGCCTTTGTGTGCAATCATGTCGCTTAAACATATCTACGACTTGAAAAAGTATGGCGGCGGTCTTCAAGGCTTCTTAATCTGAGTTTTGCTCATCTCCAACTTGTACAATTTGCTCTCTCCATATAGGCAGCGTGCCCTAGATCACGTCCAACGTCCTCATGTCGTGTCGAACTGTCTTCTGAATGCCATTCTTCCAGTCGCGGCAACCTGGCTTCTGTCGACGTGCCTCGCAATCCGGCTCAGGCTCGGTCCCAGGACACCAGGACGCTCCAGGATAGGCTGCCTGACTGTGGTAGGTGTTGCGTCTTCACACTTCTGTCGGTAGTAGTCGCTAATGTGGCCTACATGGGGACGTGAGATGTACCAGTAAGTCAAAAACAGTCAAAGCACCGTCCGAATACGCGCCAATTGTTTAGGACGCTTTCCACGCAAATCACATTAGTCCATGCGACTTGATTATTCTGGTGCGTCCCCCTCCTCATGTAGGCCACATTAACGACTACTAGCTCTTACGGGTCATATCCACGGAATTAGGTTATACCCTGTTCTCCCGATGGAATCGAGATTCCGCCCGGAGTTTTCAGCACAGAAGCACTTGAAATGAGCTCACTTTCGTCAGCGGCGTCGTCGTCGTTGTCATCAGACGAATGAGCGTTTTTCGCCCGGCGCGTTGGAGATCCGCCGATCTCGTCAGCGACGTCTAACATGGCCTTGTTCAGGATTCACGTTGGAGCGACGTCACCAGCAGCAGCCGCGACCGCACGTCTCCATCGCCACACTTCTTCCTCAGAAGCATCACACGATCACGTTCTCTGGACCGCGGAAGGTACGGCTTTGGAGGCTTGCTGTTGTCGTCGGTTGTTCTGAGAGGAAATGGTGGAACCTTGCCGTTTTCCAATTTTTAACGATTTTTTCGAAACGCTTTTGGAGACGATGCACAACTTCTTGACAGTTTGGCCACTTCGATCGTTGCAGACTTAAGAATTTACTGTGAATTTGCTGCCTTTTTCACCCGTCTTCTCCACTTATTCAATTCTTGACCACTTAACCGCTTTAGCTATTGGCGCCAGGAAGCATGTCGCCTTTTTGGCCTACTCCCCTACCTCGACGGGGTTTACCGTTTGACGGCTCGATTCTTCTTTCATTGTCTGTCCGTCTAGCGAAGAAACATCATTTCTACAGCTATTCTAAACAGCAGTGACTTACGTTAACGTATTGACCGCTTTGATCGTTGCCGACTTGAAGATTGTATTTTTAATACTTATTTATATTTTCTAGCATTTGGCTATGTATGGTAAACCCAAACTCACCTCTATCGCCCGTCATCCCGTTGATACTCGAGTTGCGCGCGAGGGCGCCAGCAGCGTCTCCATTCGTCCCTGTCGCGTGCCAGAGTGCTCCATGGATCGTCTACGCTCGAGGGACACGAAGAGCGTCATATCGGTCCTTCAGGGCTTTCACGAAGAAGTCCGACCAACGCATTGGTGGGCGTCCTGGTGTTCTCTTCACATCCCGCGGAATCCAGTCAGTAACGGCTTTCGTCCAGCGGGTGTCTGCGAAGCGCATTACGTGGCCGGCCCACCTAATTTTCGACGACTTGCCCCATGCCACAGCGTCTCTGATCCTCGAACGTCGTCCCCTCGCCTCCAGGCTGCGCGACGCTGATCGCGTGTTCATGCTGCTTTCGCATGACCCAGGTCTCTGAGGCGTATGTCAGGGCAGGAAGAACAGTGAAGTCGAATAGGAGGACATGAAGCCGAGCGTTCTCCGTCTTCTCGACTTTTCGACGCTCCTGAAAGCTCCCCAGCCAGTTTTTATATATTTTTAAACAAAACCGTCACTAAAATGCGACAAGAACTTGTATCTTACCGTTTGACTACTCGACACCTCCCTCTCATCTCTTTTTTGTTCGCAGTTGATGGCCAAGTGTCAACCAGATGGATTCTATGTAATAGTCACGGTCAAGGTAGTCACTCCATTAAAACTGAAATAATAAGGATAAAGGACGGCATTACTCAATCCCTTCTGGGATGCGCCAGCGCATTCTACTTCTGCGGGATCTCGTGGAGCCGACTTGAATGCGTATTTGGCCATGCAATGACTTGCGGTGGCCAGCCGAAGTCAGCGCTTTATCCTTCCCAGACAAGTCTGCTACCAATTCTCCGACCCCGGATGGATGGAAGGCTTGGTTGGTCTGGGCGGGAAATCCGTACCAGGAACCTGGTCTCTGGTGCAGGCGACAGTCGGCGCCTCCTCTGACTGCGCTACACGCGCCCAAAACTGAAATAATAAAAATAATGAAACCACCACAAGGAGTTCAACTTACTATGTCAAGACTCACGGACTGTTGAAGGAGTGGTCAATAAGCAAAAATATATAAATAAATATATTTAATAAAGTAACAATAAATATGTGTCACTTGTACGGTCGTTTGTACCTAACAACATATGTTTTTTTTGTTCTATTCTGGTTTTTAACGCACTTGTTCTTTTTGGTCGTGTATTTTTTTACGTGGATCTCCACGTATAAGTATGTAAAATAACTAAGTGAAAATATATACCATTTTTGCGATAACCTAGACACTCTTTTAAACAAATCTAACGCTTTTAAAAGCAAACTGAGCATCTTCCAATTCAAAACAAGCCCCTCCCTCATCAAACTAGAGACCCTTAAAATGGTTAGAATAATTTTTTGTTTAAGAGAAATTTTACATTTTTATACAATTCCTATTTTCGGGGAAAAATATTTGTTTATGCCTTGTTTCAAAGAGCAGCAAGGCGACCACTTTTTAGTGGGGAAAAGGCGAGATGCCGTCATTCAAAGCGTCGCGATTTTTATTGGATTGATAGCAAAACAAAATTTCTTTTTGTGCGTTCTGCGTTCAAGTTTTACACCTAAATGTTGAAACAAATACAGTTGTAACACATGTCCTCTTTGATGCTTTACGTGAGCGGCACTGACTTTCAATCAATTAAAAATTGCGAGTGCTTTTCGATTGCATGGCGCGATCTCGTATTTTAGCGCTCTAAATCATTGCTGCCTTGATGTAGTTTAAAACATTTTTTTTGTAAAAAATTACTGCACTCATTTGGATAGCCGAAAAAATTCAATGAAAATTACACCAAATTTTTCGAGCAATAAATTATTCTAACTATCCAGTAGAGTCTGTAGTTTAACCTATAAAAAGCTTGTTTCGATTTGGAAGACGTTCAGTTTGATCTCATGTTCAGAAGCATCAAATCTGTTAGGAAGAGTGTCCAGTTTGACGTGAAACTGATATAACTCGATTAATATGTATCAAATTATAAAAATAGAACAAAAACGGAATAAAAATAAAATATTGAAATATAATGTAAATAAAAAATAAAATAATATACTTGAATGCAAATATATATCATACATCTACTATATAAAGAGAGAAAGATAAGAGAAAATTATGGAAAGGAGCGGAGAATCCGCTTGGCGCCGTTCCTTCTGCTAGCTAGCGCCATTTCAGAAAGCGTCACTATTCAGCTAAAATTGTCATGTTTTGAAGGAGAAACCGCTGACTCATCGGAGCCAGGAATGGCAGAGCCTTCTGACTGAGTGACTCAATCTCCGAAACGCCAAAATAGCTGAGGAAGGAGCGTATTTATTACAGAAGTTCATTCCGCTGACGCAAGTGGACCGTTGGCCACCGCCGCTGCGAGGACTCGTCATGCCGTCGGCCAGTCGACAGCCGATCGTCGCCTACGACACCGCTACGACCTGGGTGAGTGTGCCTTCAGAAGCGGTTTGGTGGCCGCTCCACTGTCGAAATCTTCCATCCCAGCATGACGCTTATGTGATCATAAAGACACTAAGGGAGTCTATCGGAGCGGAGGCTGAACCGTGAACCTCGATTTGGGTCACGCGACAGCCAGAGCTTCTTCCAACTTCACCATCACGCGCTCTGGGAGTCTATAGCTCCCAAAAATGGACGACAGTAAGGCATCAAACGCTAGAGGATTTTTTCTGAAGGCACCTAGTCAAATGCATGAAAAATCTCAGTCGGATGGAGTTGGCCGCTATTGGGTTGGATACTCATGTAGAACTCCGCCCCTGTCGCACCCCGCCCATGTAGGAGGAATCCACTATTCAAACCCTAAAAATAGCAAAAAGTCAATTAAATTTATCCTAGATGTTCGCTTCCAGTTCCCATTTCATACTATTGATTGATATTGATTTATTGATCGATTCTGCTAGAAAATCAGAATCTGTTTGGTGGCTACTGTGTCGTACATAGAACTTCGCCCTTGTAGAACTCCACCCATGTAGAACTTTGCATCTGTAGAGCCACGCCCATTTGGAACTTCACGCCACGATCGGCCTCGAACACCTACATATGTACTTCTATTTCTTCTACCTAGAATCAGTGTACTAGAGTTCTTTGACTTCATCTTCATCATAAAATTCCGGGCGAATATCGATGTTTATTGATCGATATTGATCGACGCATCATATTTTTTATCAGCAGTGAGTCAACGTATTCTCATGACAATTATGGTGAAATATTTATGTCCAGCGGACATCATATCAGTGTGATGTTCTCCTCAAGTGGTCATTTATGGGCAACTTTGATAATATCGATCGTTATCTATCAACTGATAAATACCGTTTGCGCCCCAGAAATTTCTCTATCGTCATTGCCTCATTATTTCCTTCGCAAACAGTCTTTCCCGAGTAGAAGACGACGATAATATCGATCGGTATTGATCAATAAGGTCATGTTTGTTTGGTTTAGGTCGCGTCTTCACAATTTACTGATTATGACTTCTGGCATTCATCTTTCCCACGGTAAGCTGTACGTAAAATCGATATTATCGATTAGCATTGATTGGCCTATTGATACTGCATACTTGTTAAATCTTTGCTCTGACCTCATTTTTGCTTGAAACTCGATACTATCGATCGCTTTTAAAGAACGATTGATATTTTTCACTGGCCAACAAATTTATGTTATCTACACCTCACCTCCAGCCGCCATTTCTGAAGAAAAATCGATAAATTCAATCTGTATTGATTCGCCGATCGATAGCTGATATGAAGTCTATCTAGGGGCCATCATATTCGACTTCTGCGAAAACCGATAAAACCGATCAATAGTGATAGTGTGTGCGAATATTACAGCTCTCAAGTTGCCATTAATTTTGCACCGACAGACGATTAGACAAACGGACAGGATTGAGAAGCGACACTTTTGTGTATTGTATGCGCTTCGCTAAGTGTCAGTGTTCGTTAGCTTTTGTCAATCAATTGCTATGCGCAAACACTTCACAGCCCTAACCTAGTGGCTTCCGCAAGGTCTCAAGCTCACTGTTCAAACCCAAACCTATAGCAGGAGATCAGTTAAATTGATACTCATCTTCAATTCAAGTTCGTATTCCATATTATCGATTGATATTTGTCGATCGATCGATTTTGTCTAAAAAGTGTGGATCCTGTTTAGCTTGTGTAATCCACTAACTAAACTCAAACCTATAGCAGGAGGTCAATTAAATTGATTCTACATCTTCAGTTCAGGTTCGCGTTTCATATTATTGATTGATATTGATTGATCGATCGATTTTGTCTAAAAAGTACAGATCATGTTTGGTGAATGCTGCGCTTGTGTCATCGACTATTCTAATTCTAAACAATAGCAAAAAGTCAAATTGATTCTACATCTTCAGTTCAGATTCGCGTTTCATAATATTGAATGATATTGATCGATTGATCGATTCTGTCTAAAAAGTACGGATCATGTTTGGTGAATGCTGCGCTTGTGTCATAGACTATTCTAGTCCTAAACATTAGCAAAAAGTCAATTAAATTGATCTTCACTACCAGTTCGCATTTTATATTATCGAT
The DNA here is from genome assembly GCA_947396885.1 of Heligmosomoides polygyrus polygyrus. NCBI lineage: Eukaryota > Metazoa > Nematoda > Chromadorea > Rhabditida > Heligmosomidae > Heligmosomoides > Heligmosomoides polygyrus. The sequence goes on from OX377201.1 coordinate 1,534,166, forward strand.
TGATATTGATTGATGGATCGATTCTGTTAGATGTGAAGTCTGTTTGGTGACTACTGTGTTCGCAGCGACGGTCATCGGTTGGAACCCTGACGAAAGTCGATAACATCGCTCCCAGATCTTCAGTTCCGACGGACGGATGCACACACAGACTCACGGACAGATTAGGCTTCTACTTGTAATATGATGAACCCCATCTAGATAGAGTATTTGCTAAAAATACCCTCAAAGGGCCCAAAGATCGTCGTGCGCCTTGACAACATCTCCTAATTGCGTTGACAACCGGAGGAAAACAGCGTCCGCCAACCGCCGCCATCTACTTAGCAGATGAATAGATATCACCACGTCTGATAACGGGCCATGCCTGTGCCTGTTTGAATGGACAGGCTGCTATTTACACGTTGAAGACGTTCGTTTCGCTTCCTGTTCAGTGGGAGCCGGTCCTGTCCTGCTGGTCGTTATTAGATGATGTGCCTGTTCGACGCGATTCGTCGCTCCGGTTTGTCGTGCTTTCTCGTCTTGAATCCGTCGACGTTCAGCTTGACGTCGTTAGACATCAGATGGCTTAATGGCAATGAGATCCAGCCCATTGGATTAAGTCCGTCTGACGATGAGCCTTGGAGTCTCATCGGGCCGATACGAAGCCCGAACGGATTCACTGGGGACGTTTGAACTTACGTTCGATTCAAGGGAAACGATGCTCTAAAGAGAGGTCACGTTCCATGCTGTGCTTGTCGCTAAAATAATGGCAGAATTCCATTTTGCAGTTGTGCTTCTATCGCAGAACTTATGGTTGGATCCAACTGTTCGTGTAATGGACGCACCTTTTCTTAAGACCCGTTCTTTTGTGCGCCTGCTTGATGCGAAAATACTGGCCGGTATTGTGTCTGTATTTCAATCGCTTCAGGTTCCGTCCAGAGTCAGCTCTGTGCCTGTGTGTAACAGACTTTATTTCGCCAATGTGGAGGAGGATAATGTATTGAAAAGGAAGTTGGCCGTGCCTGACGCGAAAATAATGGCTGAATTTGGTTTTGAACTTAGTTGCTATACATCCAGCTCAATTTTTTTCAATTATGAGTGTAACAGACTAACTTGTTTTTCGAAAAGCGAGTATTTTTGCTGTAAGCTTGGCGCGAAATTATTGGCCGACTTTGGTCAGGAGCAACAATGTTACAAATTCCGGGGAAAACTCTGTTCCACGGCCAGGGAAACGAACACAATTACCCTAACGAGGAGCATGATAGTGTACTAAATGTGTAGAAGGCTGATCATACAAACTATTGCTTCTTTTGTGCTTGACGCGAAATTAATGGCTGATTTTGGCTAAAGGCGCGACAGTCATCATAGTGAATTTCTCTCAGAAGTTCGCTTTCCTCTCTATGTACTTAGCAGGATCGCCACAGTACATGGGGCTCTGAACATTAGTCTTTCTTCTATTCTTCTACATAAGGATAAGGATAAAGGACGGCGTTACTCAATCCCTTCTGGGATGCGCCAGCGCATTCTACTTCTACGGGATGTCGTGGAGGCGACATGAATGCGTATTTGGCCATACAATGACTTGCAGTGGCCAGCTGATGAACATGTCAGCGCTTTATCCTTCCCAGACACGTCTGATACCAGTTCACCGACCTCGGATGGAAGGCTTGGTTGGCCTGGGCGGGAAATCCGAACCAGGAACCTGGTATCGGGTGCACGGGACAGTCGCGCCTCCTCCGACTGCGCTACACTCGCCCTTCTTCCACATAGGACGTGAAAATAATGGCCAGCTTTGTGGTGTTTAATCGGTACAGGGTTTACTCAGACACTAGTTTCATGGCCAGCGTAACAGACACAATTTCTCTAATGGGCAGGAAGAGGGTGTAATATACGCCTAATGACCGCGTTTCCTTCCTTGTTTGGCGCGAAAATAATGGCCGACATTTTGGAGCTCAATTTTATTCAGAGGCTAGTTTCATCGCCAACGTGACAAACCCAATTTCTCTAATGAGCAGGAAGATGTTGTTAAATAAGCCTGATGATCTCCTTTCCTTCCTTGTTTGGCGCGGAAATAATGGCCCAATTTGGCTACGAGTGGTACAGGGCGTAGTTCTGCCGTTCGCAGAGGCACTATCGTTGGACGAGTTGATGTACTTTTTAGGATCTGTTGTCTAAAAACAACTTTCTGAAATTACAGGGTGTTGCAAAATAACATGATGAAGGTTTTTAAATTATAATTATGAAGCAACCGACAACTTTACAAAACAATGCATAAATAACAACAACAGGGACACTAGGCAACACTATATTCGACCGGATTTGAAGTGCCTTCTCCCCCTTGGCGCGAATACAGAAGTAAAACGCTTATTGAAGTTTTCCGCGATGGGCCGCAGGTCATCTGTAGACAGTCGTTCTCACTCCCGATGCAGAGATTCCTTCTGGGCCTCCAGACTGTGGTGGCGCTTGTCGCGGACCCGACCTTCAAAATGGACCACGCGCTGTAGTCCGCCGGATTCAGATCCGGAGAGAGCGGTGGCCATTTCGCAGACATGATGAAGTCCGAAAAATTGGCCTTGCCCATGCTGGCGCGCTTTTCGCCCTGTGTGCAGGGGTTGACCCCAAACCATGAGGATTTTGACAATGTATGGTGATGACATCTCCAGATCAAATCCTGCCGTTTTGGGCGTTGTGAGCCTACTCCACGGTAAACAGCTCATCACTGAAAAGTGCTCGCTCCCACCTGCGACCCGCAACCCGCAGCTTGAGCTGTCCGCATCAGTAGAGCCATTCGCGCTTATTCTTGTCCATCATGGGCTGTACTTTATGAAGCTTGTAGAGCTCGAGTCCTTGTTTCCTTCTGGCCGCTCGACGCCCTGATGTGCGACTGACGCAGATACCATGGCCGATTTTTCTCGGGAGATCCTGAAATTGGGGATTCCCGCTTTTCGATGGTTTTCCGGATCTAAGGCGTCTTGATAGTGCGATTTCTTTCTTGTCCTGGGCCCGGATTCATCAAAGCGCATACCTACGGATGTGCTGGGTATAGGGGGCATATACCAACGATGTGGACATAACCACGATTCATGATAATCCTTACCCACAAAATCGTGGGTATATCAGTGGGTAGAGAAAACTCTCCGATCGTCGTGGGTTCGTATACCCGTGACTTGTTCGTTGACAAAATGGCGCTCCAGCGAGATCAGCTGTTCTCGCGAAACTTGATTCCTTTCATGAATACGAATCGTACCCACTACCCACTACTGGTAATGGGTAAGATCCCCTTGCGGTATCTCTACGTATACCCATTGCTTGATGAATCCGGGCCTTGGACGACCACCTTCATGGCCAAGCTCCATGTCAACGAGTTTCTTTGGGGACAGTCGACCGAGCAGGTTAACGATGTCGCACTGGTGCTTTCCTTGGCGATGGAGCTCCAAAATCGCAGTGCGATGGTTTGACATCTTTAGAAAAACCGCAACTGGTGCTACCAAAAATGACGCTATTGCCGCCATGCTGCAGATAAACGACTTGAGAGATCGTCAAACCTTCATCACGTTATTTTGGAACACCCTGTATATACTCGATTCTGGAGTTGATGAGGACCTTTGAAGAGGATTTCAGTGTAATCTAGGCTATACTAGCTCTAATGCTGCTCCAAAATAGGGTCGCTTCTCCAAAACCAGGTTTGGTTACATATCGCGAAAATAGTGGCCGAATTTGGTCATGAGGTGTTGGTTTATTTAATGCTTCGTTAGTAAGTTAAACTCAACCCTGAGTAGAGTTCAATTCTACAGGGGACTTGAAGGCTGGACATACTTCCATATCAAAAAGTTTCAGAAAGTGTTACTGGGTCTTATTAAAGTTAACCAAATGCTCCAGGGAAATGGGATGATTTTCGGGATACTGTAGTGCGTGTCTGGTGCTCGAAGAGCGCGCAACCCATCTCCGATGTCCCCCTCAGCGACGAAAGCATTGATGTGCAAGTTTGCGTGGTACTCCAGCAGGAGCTGGCATATTGCCAACGGAGCAAGTGGATAGTTCTAATGGGTATCGTGTTACTGTAGCCATTACCGTAATCCACACCTTCTACTGTGCTATCTAGGCACCTTCTTTCAGGTCTTTAAGCTAACTAGTAAAAGAGACCTGAAGGTGCTTCTCCCGCTTGGAGAACGTCCCATATTTGCTCCAATCCCTGAAGAACGCGCTCGAATCCAATGTTATGGACGTCTCCAGCATGGTGACTGGGACCTTGACTCACTGATAAACCTATGGACATAGGCGGGGGTGGAGGCTCTAAGCCCTCCTGAAGTCGGGCAATAACAAGGCGTCGTCTGTCCAGATACTGTGTCGTCGTCTGAAGCCTTGGGCAACTCTCTTGACGCGAAAATAATGGCCGATCGTCTGATTTTCTACACCCTAGGATTGTGTGGCATCCTAAAGTGCACTTCCGCCCATAATTGATTTCGATTCGATTTTTATGGCTCATTTTGACGTCTATTTCCGGAGAGTCGCAAAGGGATGCAATGACTCAACTTCTCCTACGACGTTTGACTAACCTCTCTGTCGACATAAGGGCATAGTTAGGACCTCATGTGACGACGCCTATGAGACACCTCCTTGCCAAATTAATGTCTCCTTTACTGGTTGATGGAGAGCAATGCAGAGAGGCTGACCTCCTTCCTGGTTATGTTACGAGGTTGTTCAAGCGACTTCCTAAAGAATAAATATTCTAAAAATTTTGAAACACTGATCCGTGATGATTTTGGAGAACTTTAGGAGACTCCAAGGTTATTGGAGGTTATTTATTTCCTACAAGTCTGGATAATTGGCTGCAGAATGCCAGACGATCGCTGCCTGCCTACTTGCCTTCGCCAGTGTCTGCATCGTATTCGGAGGATGTCGTAGAGAATCACGACAAAAAAGGTACTTGTCGTTAACATGGCCCGCGTGGATAGGCGGAAACCCGTCGGCCAATCAGACCACCGTGCACCGATAGTATCCCCTTTCCTCTGGCTTTGAAGCGGATGAGACTGAGGCGCAGAGTCAATGCGCCTAGACTATATATCTAAGCGTACCGTGCCAAAATTGCCCACAATCTGCAGTTCTTTCCCTTGCCCAGTTCCTCAGCCTCAGCGGCATCGAATTTAGAGCAAAGGTGTACGGTAGGTGTTCTGATTGGTTGACGCCTTCCCGCCTCACAGTGCAGGCCACATTCGCGACTAGTACCCAAAAACTCTGTACTTCCTCCTTCCCTCTTTTTGAAACGTTTTTTCTATGGCAAGCAACTCCCTTGGCGCAGATCCTAGGTCATTGACCTGTTCTGATGAAGTTGGTCGCTTCTCTTGGTTGGGTGATAGCTGGAAAGAGGCGGAAGTGTGAAAATATGTATGAAACGAGGAGAAATGAAGAAGGAAAAGAAGAAGATCATTCATTTTGAAGAGTTTCAAAAAGAAGGTCATTCTATGCAGTAGGTGTAATTTCCATAGTCTAAAAAGTGAAATCGACATAGTAATTCGCCTCTGCTGAAGACGGTAACTTTTTTCGCGACAGAAATGATACTCTAGGCCATGAAGCCCTTTAATTTCACCTTCCTTATCCTTCCGTGTGACTAGAATGAAGTTCTTAGCAAGAGAGGGCTTTCTTAAGGTACGGTATCACCCCTACCATGTGCTATTTCGCCGACTAAAGTTGCGGTTTTGTTCTCCTTTTGCGGATGTCGGCGTGGCCCCAGACCAGCCTCAGTATTGAGTCCTCATTCAGAAGCTTTGCGATGGCATAATTCCTTTGAATGCCACGAAAAGCGAGCCATGGTACTCGTTGTTAATGTGGCCTGCACGGGAAGGCGAAAACGCGGCAGCCAATCAGAGCACCGGCCGCCACGCCCCATCTGAACGCCATGGCTGCTCGGTGCAGTCTAATCTAATCCGTCTGCTCCGTCTTTTGAAGCGCACGGGGTATTATGAACAATTTGCTTGAACGAACAAACTCATATTTACCGCTGACAGAACAACTAAGTATCGACAGCAGTCAATCATTGAATTTATTACACTTTTCCGGAGTCACCTTAGGGTAAACCTACCTAACCATGGTAGGTGTTCATGAATAGATCTAGAATTTACCCTCCGTTAGTCCGGCTACCTAGTGGTATGCATACTTCTCTCTGAGTATTGATTGATGATGGCAAATCCTGTGGGAGGGTTCATTAATCTCAGGGCAAGGGTAAAGAACCACATTCATCGTGGGTATGTTGTGATACCCATGAGGATCATCGTGATACCTCCACGTAATAGAATACCGGCGAATGGGTGGGTAGGCGTAGGAGTAATATCCTATCGTGTGTTTGTTTACCCAGCATAGTCCGGGGTTTAACCGTCATCAAACCGGCTCCTGATGGTGCGGTAAGTTAGCCAGCATGGTCCTTCAGAATCGGCAGCGGAGCTATTATTCACGCGTAGGTCCTGACGTTTCGTGGGAGGAAGCTCAAGAACGACGCAGCGCAGCTTTATAGCCTTCTGAAGGCTGTGGAGCGTGAGAGCCCTGCTCGTCCGGCCCACGTCTGCCCTCATAGTTCACATACTTGGTCGAACATTACGAAATTCCACAGGACTGTATCATCGATTCGAAGCTGCGAGTGCTGTTTGGCCGGCCGGTCGGCCGTCTGGCTGGCTGGCTGGTCTGTCGGTGTTCATTATTAATACAACGAGGCCTGGTGAAATTTTCCGGCGAGCGAAGAGCGGCGCCTCCTCGTTGTTGTCACCACCGCCGGCGGTTCGCCTGCTGCTCCTGCTCGTGCTACTGGTTTCGCTCCGTTCCTATGGATTTTCACGCTGTGTTCCTGGACGGCAAAAAGCTTGCAGCGTCGTTGTACTGGCTCCTTCTGCTGTTTCAGAAGCATGGGGATTGGTTGTGATGCTGTGAAGGGCTTAGGGAATCGTTCTGTACCCAGATCCGTCGCTCTCTTGCTGAGATCGCATGGCTTGATTCCGTTATGTGTGAAAGAAGCAGAAGACGCTTGCTTTGACTTTCCACGAGTCACAGAAGACAACAGATTGACCGCTAGGCTAAGGTTCGACCTGAAATCCTAGCTAGGGCAACCATGGGCCGGATTCATCAACAGCTTACTGCCCTCTAACGGTGAAGAAACCGCAAAATCCCCCAATATGGCATTCATCAGCATCAGGTTTGGCGGTATTTTCACCGCTAGAGGACGGTAAGCGATTGATGAATCTGGCACCATATTGAGCGGTGGTAAAGCATCTCCTTCAGTGGCTTCTTTGAATTCTAAGGTTTGAAGAATGTGTGGTGCATTCTTGAGAGGTCAAGGTCACCCCTACAAGTTTTCTCACATTCTGGTAGAATAATGTCTTTCTCAGATGTTCTATAGGGAGCAGATATGGGTACTGGTCGAAGTATTCTTCCTTCCATTTCACCTGCAGTTGACCGCTAGGTATACCAGAATTATCCTCGCCACAGCTGTGTTCCATCGTTCTACATGAAAGTAGAAAAATGAGAGAGGTTTCCCATTTGTTATTAGAGTTTTTGGGACTAGTCGTTAATATGGCCTACATGTGGGAGATCAGACAGGGCCACTATTGATCAATCAGGGCGCACAAAATGGGAGTGCCAGCGCAAGGGGGAGGGTGTGTACGATTGCTGCTCTGATCGCCTGTGCTGATTTGCTGGCACGTTCCCGCCACCCACGTAGGCCACATTAGCGACTAGTACCAAATTTTCCCACGCACCTCCTTACATGTTTCCGCCACTCACGCTGGTCGCATTGACGACTAGTACCGTTTTTCATTTTTTTGCCACAATTTGTTGTTGTCGTCTGTCAAAAATAGAGTTAGAAGATGGTGGACAGGGGCTGTAGGATGCCTGCACCAGAAGAAGTGTTGCCGGAATAAATTGGAGCTGAATTCAGGTCAGTTGAAACAGGGCTACCGTAATCCCCGACGTGAAATATGTGCTTTCTGCCGCAGCCACGACGGCGCAGCGTCTAATACGACGCTTAGCTTAAAATTAGTCTATTTTTGGATAGCAAAAGTCTTGTTTTATGTGAGGCAGTTTCGTCTGCAACTGATGATGTCCTTCAGAGTCATCTGTCATCTTCCAACGCTGCTTCTTATGAAGAACCCGTAACGTATCTACTGAACTGGTTGGCCTGAGCTGGCTGGCGTCAGTTGAGTCACCGTAGTAAAGTATGCCCTTCCTTATCGTCATGGACGTCATGGACTTCCTGGCGTCTCGGAGTCCGTAGTCCTTGGAGGACATACCGAAGGCATTTCATGGCTGCCCTTTCACTTCCACTAGAGCCAGAATTGTTTTGACGTCTTCTTTTCATACCGTATCCATTAACGGGGTCTATCTCAGTCGGAAGGATGAGTTTCCATTCCTGATGTTTGGGTGATTGTTCTGTGAACCTTGAGATGATCTTAACTCCTCAATGGTCCCTAATGCTATGCACCCTGTCCTCTAAATACTACCGTTTCGTACACTCACATTTCACATCGTACTTGGCGTTTAGAAGAATCATGGAAGACTAAAGAGAAGTCTTTGTCTTCCGGTACCCTGGTAGGTTATGGTAACCCAAGACCCATTTGGAGGGCACTCCTCTTCTCGTTATGCATGAAACCCTACTTAGCTCTGCTATTCTCGCAGTGGCAGTACCCTGTCGAACTGCTCGAAGACAGGAGACAGAAGACTACCGTAATCCTTGGCGTAAAATGTGTGCTTTCTGGTGCGGTCATAACGGCGCAGCGCAGAAAACAACACCTAACGTTAAAGTTGGCAATTTTCAAGCGTTCTTGAAGAAAAAAAGGAAGATTATGAACAAAGAAGGGCTCACTTCAAGTATGTTCCTGTAGCACAGTTGCCTTTATGTGCACAAATCGTGGAAAACTTCCTAAAACTAAACCAAACTGCCCAAAACTTGGGTAGTTAAACCTATTGAGGAGGCTGTTTGATTCATCCGACATAAAATATTTGGCGTTGGAATTGACTCGTCGTGGAGCGGTTCGGGATTATGATAGCTATCAATATCGATCATCCAATCAATATGAGAAGATTTCATATTTCCGCTCCGCCCGGCGTCTGAAGAATAACTCCCACCTTAGGGCATCCTCATTTTCTACAGTTTTAAACAAGAATTCAATGCAATGGGTAACTCATGTCTACAATTTGGCCAACGCTTCAAGTGTCGCATCATTGGTGGGCCGTTGGAGTTAAGTCTAACCGGCTTGCTGAGGATTCTAAATCAATTGTTGGGATTTCAAAAGTATAAACAAACAACAAAAAGAACGAATTTGAACGTCAGCAAAAAGGAATTCAGCGTTGGGCGCCATTTTGGACGCATCCGTGGTGACCACGAAACAAAGCATACATTTTACGTCTAGGATTACGGTAGCCCAGCGGCAACTGGCCTGAAATCCTTTATGTATCTGTAGACCTTCACCGCTCCATTTGGGGTACTTCCCACCCGTTTATCATCGATATCCGCCGAGTCATTGGAGTTGATCGACTGACCAGCGTAGCACAGTAACCTCGTTCTTTCCGTGAGAATCATTCGCACAATGTGTATGAGAAGACACTAAAAGCGATCGTATTATGCTGCTGAGCGCATTGTTTCGCCTGGAAAAAACGGCCTTCATCGTCGGAAGACGTGACGCGTTCTTTGATGAGCGCCGATCGCCGATGACTGTGCACTTCGTTCCCATCGCCTCCAGGTGACCAGATTCTGATTTTCGTCCTACGAGGTGCCGAAGCAACGTCCTTGATTAGCTCCTCTTCTTCTGGCTTGTTTGCTTCAATTCGGAGTTCCGTTTAGTCTTCTGGAAGCTCTTCAGAATGTGACATTATCACCGTATCGCCGAGATATTATTCTTTAGTGCCATTTCTTGAAGGAAACGTTTGCACTCTAGAAAATGACCTTACTCCAAGTTTTTTCGAAGAAAAATTAAAGCCTCTTTTCGCTGGGCAGCCCGCTATGGCAGAAAAAAACGAGAAAAGCGACGAAAACGACGACGTTAGCAGGAATCGTCGCATTGTGGGAGACTAAATGAAGGACGTCGTTGCACAGTTTTCCGTCGGAAATTCGCACCAACCTTTTCTCCGATTGCCACAGTTTTCTTTACTGAATATTCTCGAGCATGGGTGCGTGATGGCGCAGTCGGAGGAAGCGCACGCCGCCTTCTGTATCCGATTCCAGGTTCTTGTTACGGGTTTCTCGCCTATCCAGGTCTTTTCTACAACTCATTGTATAGGCCAACCACTTATAGGCCAACCACGGCCCCGCTTTCAAATTACTCCGCATATTCTGCATAAGCAGAATGCGTGGCGCATTCCATCAGAGAGTTGACTAAATTCATTCCTTATCCTTTATTCTCCAGCATTGTTTATTTACGGTACGTACCTTCTGAGAAAAAACGCAGTAGTGCATTTTCTTCCTTTCAAACTACTGTTTTTAGACGAAAATCGATAATATCGATCGCTGTTATTCGCCTAATCGATAATGTTTGCTTGTTGCGAATCTTGTCAGGCACATGCAACGCATTCGCTCTACTTCCATTCCAGAAAGCCATTTCTGGACAGAAATCGGGAACATCGATCGATAGTGATTGGTCGATTTGTTGGGAATTCCGTCGTTCAGCTATCCTACTCAATTGTTTTCTTCTTCAATGACCGTTTCGATAACCGACTATATCATCGCTATTGATCTGTCAATCAATAATGTGTACCTGTCGCGCGCGAAGTCTATCCAGCGATCAATGTGCCCACGTGATTTGCAATGGAAGTGCTTATTTTGGGACAAAAATCGATAACACTACTGTATTGATTGGTATTGATCGGCTTATAAATAGCATTTACTTGTTGCGTTGTATAGGACGGTAACGGTTAGTGTGTGTTGGTTAACATATTGGGTTCCGTCCGTACAATCTATCCAGGTCAATTCTGCGCCAAATCCATCACATTGATCGATATTGATTGACCAATGGGTACTACTTGCTTGCGATGAAGTTGTGTTGTAAGCGATGAAGTTGAGTTTTAAACCGCCAAAACTCCTATAAGATCACTAATAAAGAGTAAACTGTTGTGAAAACCTTCGAGCTGCAGTTATTTTTGCGCGGATGAATGAATGGACAGACAGACGGATATATTTACTCCATCATATATAGTTGGAATGTACAAGTTTGGTTTCCATAAAAAGAAGAGCTTCAAATGGTGTTCTGGCTGCCTTCGCGGAATATGATCTTGTTCAAGTTGGAGAAAGGCCCGCGGGAATCAGCTTTCCCATGTTCCAGCCACTTTATCGACTCTTTCCGCGCGATCTCTGTGGACAATCGATGTTTCCTTGGGAACTTTGTCTAAAAATTTGTGGCGCTGTGTGAAGGAAAGATCGAGCTCATCGAGAAAGGTCGATCTCACGAATCAGTTTTTGGAGTCAGATCTTCTACTCCCCGTTAGATGAACCTTGTATGAGGAGTAGGAAACCCCTAATAGTTCATCCTTCGAAACGCCTCCACGATATCATGCAGAAGTAAAATACGTAGCGCAATCCAAGAACCGATTGATTAACCTCGACTTCTGCCCTTCATAACCTTGTCTGAGAGAAAGCAAACCCCTAGTACTCCATCTGAAGTAGAGGATGAAGATGTTTCTGGGGAAATTGGGCCTATCTGATGAGAAGATAGTCACGAAATTAGGAACAATGGTTCAACGACGAGCAAAGAAGTGGCGATTAAGGTCGGCAATGTTTAATCCCTTCACTCAACTCCCTAGAAGTCCTGGGCGTGTAGAAGTACAGTATACGTTTTCCTCCTCAGCGGGTTCGGTAGAAGTTTACTAGGCGAGATGTCTCTAAGGGACTGGGTGCGGAATCGAACCAGGTTGTGTGCATTTAGGCGCTACTTTTCCTACTGAGCCAAACACAGGGGGGGGGGGGGGGGGTGATGTAAGCTGGCTGGAGTTGGTTCTCAGGTGCTGTATAGCGCTCTTATGGTGGTCGTCATAGCTTGGGCTTGGCCGGATGTACCTTCCGATGGGGATGGAAGAGTTGGTTGGCTACTTGGCCTGGGCGGGACGTGAACCGATGAAATCGATTCGGAGTGCGGAGTGCACTTCACAGCCCGAATCTTCTCTGAATGCGCTACCATTGGCTACACATATGCGCATTGATATAACATACATACATACGTATATACATACATGGATACATACATACATACACACACGTGCATACACACATTCTTTTATACATGCATGCTTGCATGCATACAAACATACATGCAAACATACATACATACATACATGCATACACATACATACATACATACTAAGCTAGCTTGCGGTGGTTCAATTTTCGATACGCGTCCTTGATACGCGCACACAGAAGACGTCGTTGAACGTTTTTACCTCAAACTTGGGTAATTAAACCACCGTAGCCATAGATACATTAAAATAAATACTATATCTAAGAACACAATAATGTGTTACATGAGGAAATAAATGAACTACAGGTAAGCATGGTGCGACTTCCTACTGTATTTTATGATGAGCTTTTGTTTCCCAAACACGAACACTCTGATAACTGCATTCTTTTGTAAAATCCAACGAATCATACTATAATCGCGGGAAAGTTGCACAACATACATACACCACCTTTTTTACCTCTCATCCCGTTGATCATCGGGTTGCTCGTGCGGGCGCCCCATCGGCGTCCTTATTCGTCCTTGTCGTGTGCCAAAGTGGTCCAATGGTGACGGCTTGCGTCCAGTGGGCGTCAGCGAAACGTATTACATGGCTGACCCACCTAATTTTTGACGACCTTGCACACGCGACAGCGTCTTTTTTCTAAACTTCTTCGCCAATTCTGTTGGCTTGAGCTCCTCCTCGCAGCTCAGTCACCATCTAGACCGCTATGCTAATATAAAGGTTGACCCTAAGGAGCCTAATCAAATTTGTCGACCACTAGAGGCGCAGGTGTGGACGGTGATTGCGGTCACCGGCCACGTAATCCCATTGTGATCGGCGTGAGTGTACTAGTCCTACGCGTACCCTATTGGAAATTCGCTGACAGGGAATTATTCCACGCTTTCGAAGGAGTTCCGTCGTCCTGTGCTCGCTCCCGAACGGTGAGGGGTGGTGGGCCAGCCGAAAAAAACTCCATGTGTCGCTGCTGTGTTGCTTACTCCAAAAGTCCGAATATGACCGAGAACAGTTTAACAGCTCAGTGCAATACCCCAAACTTGGGTAATTAAACCTCACAAAGATAGCGGTAGATGAAGCACTTAACGAAGCAGTAATGAAAGAACGATAGTAATTGTAAGTCACGAGAATCGAGTTTAGGCTAACCTATAGGGTTTAGAGGAGGCATAGAGGAACGTCTAGATACTGTCTATTGTTCGGTACTCTCGACATCTTTCTATATCGTTCAAAGAAGTTAGGATAGCCCTAGAAATGCTCAATGCTTTCAGAATCCTGTCACAGAAATGGGAACGATTGGAAGATCTGCATACTCGGACCATGTCGAAGCCTACACCTTACCGAGAAGCATTGGTAGGTTGTTTGACCTTGAAAAAAGCTGCTATAGCATGAACAGTCTGAACAAGCCTTATTCACCGTTTTTTGGCAAGCGTTTGATATAGTAACAGCTTTATTAAGCAGTACCTAGGGTCAGTTCTTGCTAAAATAATAAACCACTACAGGGACAACCTACTAACCAGGTAAATACTCAGCCAGCAACCTATTAATGAAATTTGAAAAAAAGACTCCTCAGCAAGCTTTCAAGAGTTTCAGCATGTATGAAACGGATAACAGTGATCACACTGCTATAAAAGGATAAAGGATAAAGGACGGCGTTATTCAATCCCTTCTAGGACGCGCCACGCATTCTACTTCTACAGGATGTCGTAGAGGCGAATTGAATGCGTATTTGGTCATACAATGACTTGCGGTGGCCAGCCGATGAACAAGTCAGCGCTTTTCCCAGACAAGTCTAGCACCAATTCACTGACCTCGGAGGGATGGAAGGCTTGGTTGGCCTGCGCGGGAAATCCGAACCAGGAACCTAGTATCGGGTGCAGGCGACAGCCGGCGCCTCCTCCGACTGCGCTCCACGCGCCCCATACAGCTATAACTGAAGAGCTTTTAGAGCATAGGCTAGATCGAATACCAAACCACGTCTGAGAGCATGATTCCAGGTCGATTTCACGATTTTTTTTACTTTTTTCTTTATTTTTTATTTTTTCGCTCTATTTCTGACGTTAAAGCACCTGACAGAGCACTGTGTTAGAACGCTATCTTCCCATGAGCTATCCAGCAGTGGCCGTTAAATTTTTAATGAAAATTTAGTTAAATTTACGTCTATTCGTTAAATTTTGTTAAAAAGTTCGTTTTGGTACTGTTACCATTGTCGTTAAAAAATCGACCATTCTCGAATTTATCATTTTTTCGCTAAAAAATTAAATATAGGTTTCTTTGAAAATGTATTGTTCATCGACACAAAATTAATAAAAGGATAAAGGATAAAGGACGGCGTTATTCAATCCCTTCTAGGACGCGCCACGCATTCTACTTCTACAGGATGTCGTAGAGGCGAATTGAATGCGTATTTGGTCAGACAACGACTTGCGGTGGCCAGCCAGTGAACAAGCCAACGTCTTGTCCTTCCCAGGCAACTCTGGTACCAATTCACCGACCCCGGAGGGATGGAAGGCTTGGTTGGCCTTGGCGGGAAATCCGAACCAGGAACCTGATATCGGGTGCACACGACAGTCGGCGCCTCCTTCGACTGCGCTACACGCGCCCTATTATTAATATAGTGTTTGAAATATAATAAAATTTTCAATCTTCTAACCAAAAACTGGTCTTAAACTCATTTCGATGTGCAGAAAACGCAATTTTATTGAATTTTGAGAAGGGATCGCGCCATGCACTCATTTATCACACAGCGATTTTCATCTGATTGAGAGCGAAATTCATATATTTGAGAAGTTAGGCCCTAATCAGCGATGAAAAAACGGTTGAACAAAGGCTACAAATATCTTTTTGGCAGCTTCAAGTAAACACCGTTTTCACATGTAGTAAAGCACAAAGAGACACGTACTGAACGAGTACATGACACTCTTCTTGAACGTTCAAAAATGGCTGATTTTTTGCACTTTAGAATAAGCTAAAACCGTTTTGTGTATTCTTTATAAATTCTATAATTTCTCTACTACTGCGTTCACTCTTCTAGAGCGGATAAGTTCTTAATTTTCAAGAACGGTCACGGGAAATTTTTCAAATCTAAAATTTATTTTGCTTTCTTAAAGAATGCCTATTTTAATTTTGGCGAGGTTCCTTTTCGACCTCGAAGGTGTTCAGCCTTGCCTCAGATTATACTTGTGCTCGAGAATGACTCATTCGAATAGGTATTCGAATGATTTTCATTCGAATTTGAATATCCGATTATTCGAAAAATCGTGTATTTCGAATATATTCGATTTCGAATGCTCGAAAATTTTCGATATCCGAAACTTTTCGAATATTCGTAACCTTTGCGAGGGCATAAGTATATCTTAGATGTACTTTGATTTAAAAAATTGTCCAATTTGACGTGAAACGTGGAACGCAGTCGGAGGAGGCGCCGACTGTCTCCTGCAACCGATACCAGGTTCCTGGTTCGAATTTCCCGCCCAGGCCAACCAAGCCTTCCATCTCTCCAGGGTCGGCGAATTGGTACCAGACTTGTCTGGGAAGGATAAAGCACTGACGTGTACATCGGCTGGCCACCGCAAGTCATTGTATGGCCAAATACGCATTCAATTGGACTCCACGACATCCCGTTGAAGTAGAATGCGTGGCGCATCCCAAAGATGATTGAACAACGCCGTCCTTTATCCTTTTTATCCTTTTTTGACGTGAAGCTGCACACTTCGATTCGAGTTCGACTGGACACCGTCCAGAATTTGCCCGTGATCACCAGCGGCTACCTTAAAATGTGAGAATACTCAACCGAATTCAGGAGGGGACATAGTGCCCCATACAGGGCTGCTTCTCTCTCCAGCAGACACGGAGATTTACTTAACATCAAGACCATCAACTTAACTGGTTCCATGCTGATGTCAGCGGCCAGTTCATTCCGGATACAGATAGGTGCTGATCGGTCTCACGAGGTGTAATGGCGTAGAGCATTCCCGCCGGGTCAGAGGGAGGTGCGGGTTCGAGTCCCGCCTGGCGCTAGAAGTTTTGATCGCAACAAAACATCGTTATGACAGCCCACAACCTCGATACCAGCCACTTGAGGCTTGAAGAAACTGATTTGAATCGTGCTTAACATCAATTTTGCGACTTTTTACAAGCTCCACATCTCATAACTTCTTACTATTTGCCCGGCGGGAACTTGTCGACTATCTGTCCTACGTTGTTGGGACTTGTCTCCTTGATAACTAATCAAGCGCACAGCCTGCAACAACAAAAACAACACACGCTCCGCACTTGCGCCTGGAGCTTTTGGAAATCACAACTATTTTGATCCGAAAATCTTTTGTTCTTCTACAAATCGTTGCCGCCTTCCAGGCTCTTCACAGCCGAAAAAAATGAATGGATACAACTACAAGCCGGACTACTGCGTCACGCTGGGCAGAGTTCGACCGACTTACGAGCCGTCAACCTTTGACGAGAACAGGTACTGTCCTATTTGTACGCTGTAAAATGAACTTTTTAGGGGAGTGTCCTTGGGTCTGGCTGGCCAGACAGGAATTCATTATATGTACTACCTTTTCATACTGAACTAAATGCCGCCATGCATTAAGCGTACGGTTTTATCCATTCTAAGGGGTGGTTTATACCTGGTAACCATAAGATCGATATCAATTAGGCTCGAATTGGATCGATATTGTCGGCTCTCGTACACTTGTGTTCGCTTAGAAGTGGTAATTAGATCACTAAAATAAACGAACTTACGCTCCTATAGTTCGACTGCCATGACTTTTATGGTTGGGTTAACTACCTCCCCCGCCTTCCGAGAACTGTGAAGAGAGTGGGTAGATGGTGAAGTTCCTATAGAATCGAGATCACTGCAGGGGCCGGATTCATCATCGACTAACCCGTGGGTATAGAGGGTAGAGATACCCACGATGGAGCCTGCGTCTCTGACTCTTGCCTTATCTCTACCCCTTCTACCCCGCATACCCACGGGTTTAATTGTTGATGAATCCGACCCCAGAAGACCTCCGGTGGAATACGTAACCGCCACCGTAAGCCGCACAATCCAGGGGCCAGATTGGTCGAGCAGTGTGTATAGGTAGACATACCGCAAGCAAATCGTACCCGCTACCCCCCCCCCATGGGTAAAGGGTACGATTCGTATTCATGAAAGGGATTAAGGATAGGATAGAACTAAGCCTCGTGGGAGAACAGCTGGGCCCGGATTCATCAACGCGCATACCCATAGGTGTGTTGGGTATGGGGGTAGACATACTCACGATGAGGACATACCCATGACTCATGATAAACCTTACCCGCCAAATCGTGGGTATATCACTGGGTAGAGAAAACCCGCCGATCGTTGTAGGTACATTCATATAGCCTCGACTTGTTCGCGCCCCATTGACAAAATGGCGCTCCAGTGAGATCATCTGTTTTCACGAAAGGCCTAGTTGTACCTTACCCTTGGTCCTTTCATGAATAGCCACTACCCATTGCTGGTAGTGGGTATGATTCCCTTACAGTATCTCTATACCCATTGCTTGATGAATTCGGGCCCAGATCTCACTGGAGCGCAATTTTGTCAACGGGGCGCGGTATCTTCGCGGGTATGCGGATATACCCACGACGATCGTTGGGTGTTCTCTATCCTGACCAGTAAGGTTTATCATGAATGCCTCATCGTGGGTTCGTTTACCCCTACACCACACATACCCGCGGGTATAAGCGTTGGGGAATCCGGCCCTTGGCCCACGTACCATCGTCCATAGTCAAGGCAAAGGACGTCTTTTCAGTCCTGGTTTCACTCCATGAACTAGAGGTCCCGCGGAGCCATAATTTTGCCCCCATCTCGCTAAAATTGCGAAAAATTCATGAGAATGGATAGTGAGAAATGACCTAGAATAACTAAAATTCCTTCGGCTGGGACAAACGGGACCGCCTACTGGTTAGTCAGAAGTGAGTCACGCCCACATTTCACCCGTGAGATTTGTCGACGTCGTCGTTGCAGACGCTTCGCCACGATGGAGCCGGCTCAGTCACGTCGCTACTGCTCGACGATCTACATTGACAACGGGAACGACTACGGTACGATCAAAAGCAGCCCCGGAGGAGTAGGAGGAGTACAGGTACGGTCGCTTTTCGCTGCACTCGCGCATCTGTGGCTTCTTCTGAAGCGTCGAAGTGGCACTTCTTTGTGAGACAGCATCATGACCTGTAGTCAGCTTTGGAGCAGCACTTACACCACCATTCCATTAAAAATTGCGAATAAAATTATTTTGTTTACCTTCAGAGCCAGACACATTTTCTCGATCGATATGCATTGAAAGCGTAGTTTTATCTATTCTAGAGCATTATTTGTTTTGTTTGCCTCAGGGACTAGAAATTAGATAATGTCGCCCCAGAAGTGAAAAAAATCGATCAGTATTGATTGGCCGGCTCATGTCGCGAAGATGTGCAGAATGGAAGACGGGAGCGCGCTAGCCAATCACAACCAAGCAGAGAACCGAGCGACCACACAGCCAAAGGGGTACTGATCCTCTATGAACAGAATGCCAATTTGATGCGATCTGCTTGGCTGTCGCTTTCCTAATTGCCTATGCTGACCATCTTCGCGACATGTTCTGATTGGCCGATCGAGTGATTGAGGCTAATCAATACTGATCGATATTCTCCACTTCTAAGGACGTGATCCGCTCGGTGTTGATTCGCCGTTCAATACTGCTTTGTATTGGGAAACTCAAAGAACTCACTACACTCACCCTCACTCCTGCTGATCGCCTGTGAAAATCTTCAAGCGGCAATTAATTTTGCTCCGACGCACGTACAGATGATTGGACTATCAGATGAGTCTTTTCGGATGTTATGTAAATCCCTCTTTGTCCTAATGTGCTCTCTGTTTTCTGTCTTCGACTTCAAATTTTTCGGCTGACACTGAGTTGTGAATGATTATAAGCGGCACTTAATTTTGCGCGGACGTACATGCAGACGGGTGGACGAGCAGATTAAGGTCTTGAGGTTTTATACGTCTGTAGGTGTTCCATAAAGTCTTCATACGTCTTGAGTAATTTTAGAAACGGGCTTAGGTGTGACCCTTTCAGAGTTCAGAAAATGTGTTCCTTCCTAAGTTACGCCCTATAACTTCCGCACTCTCGGAGTCGTCTACATTGTCTTCCAAGGAATCCTATGCGTATAGGGTGACGTAATCTCCAGAATACCGGTTTGTGGTACAAGAAAACCTGGTCACGGACTCAAATCCCGTATCAGCAGCAAATTAGCCATTTATCTTCGATCGGGCGATGAATGCTGGACTTTTTCTTGCCCTCTGTTAAAAATATCCACTATATCCAACTACTGTATACTGATCGCAAGTAGCCAGCGTCGGAGAGACGATCAATATTGATCGATATTCGCAAATTCAGCCTCACAGCAGCCGATAGTCTCTACCAGTATTGACTTTCGGACCAGTGTTGCTTGCTTGTAATTAAATCCGTCCATTTGTCACCATATGTCTCGGCCTGATCCTCTCTTCAAAGGTCAGTCAGTTCTCCACAAAAATCGATTCTATCGATTGATGTTCACCCATACAGCTCCCTTACATGAACTTTGTCTAGTAGTCGTCTTATTCGTCATATGTCCACCTCAAATTCTTCGAAATTTCAAGACTAAGATCGATAACGTCGATCGATATTGATCTGCTTAAGAGCGCAATTTGCTTATGTGATACCTATCTACAGTCCATTATATTCACCCGTTGCTTCTGAGTGGAAGCATAGTGCCCCCATTACATTCGCCCGATGCTCACTATTACGAGTGGAGACTAATAGCATCTGCTTAGCGCTTGTGAAAGTAGCCAATCTGCAATTAATTTAAATTTGCTCCGACGCACGTACAGACGATTAGCGCGTTTATACTATGTGTTGCAGGATCTGCTTGCAGTTGCAATGTGCATTCTGTTTTTTCTCTTCGGTTTTCTTACAGATTCTCGGTTTCTGGTAGTTGAACAGCTTAAGCGGCTTTTCTGGACAAAAATCGATAGTATTGATCGATATTGATTTGTTGCTCGATACTGCTGATGTGAAGTCGTCCATTTCTCTCGCCCGGTGCTCGCTATGGAGACCAATAGCATCTGCTAAGCGCTTGTGAAAGCCTTAAGGCGGCAATTAATTTTGCTCCGACGCACGTGCAGACAGACAGATCGACTGACAGATTAGCTCTTTTATTTGCTGTGAAATTCCTTCATTACCTTCATATGTGTTTTCTCTCTCTTCTTCTGACGTATTCTATGTTTTTTAAGATTGACAAAGATCTTGAAAAAGTGAAGTGCGTGGCGCATTCAAAGGTTTTCACAGGCACGGGCCTTGACCCACAACATTGATTTCTATTCATTGACTAATCAATACTAGTGTTTCCTCGTTTTGAGCTCTTTCTGGTGACCTGTTGAACAACTCAAGCGGTTATTTTTGGACAAAAATCAATAACCTTGCTATTTCGTTTTTATTTAATATTTTAGGTCGACAAGAAGTGAACGTAATAGCCGATGGACAGATCGATCTGCCGAATCAAGCGGCAGTTAATTTTGCGCGGACGTTTAGACGAACATATGGATAGAGAGACTAAGGGTTTTGTGTGTCGTCGCAATCGTCTTCATGTCAAACGCTAGGGCACGGTTCACTCTCTATTTCTGAAGAAGTAGAATGCCTGACGCATCCTAAAGGGTTGATTAGCCGATCCGGTCCATGTCGCGGATTTGGGCAGCACTGGGAGGAGGAACATGCCAGCCAGCCACTCAATCAGTGACCGACCGAACACACGGCAGAGAATGAGAGTAAAGTCCGTATGCACCCTCTTTAAATGACAACACCGTTCGATTCAACCTGATTGGCTGAAACGTTCGCACTTTCTAACGCTGCCCACATTTGCGACTAGCTCCGCCGATCGATCTGTCCACCGACTATCGTGATCACTTCTTATCTACCTAAAATATTGAAAAAAAAAGTTTTTGCTTAGAATGAATCAAGATTATTAACTGGTACTGTTAGCTGTTGCGAAGGATTTCAAGCGGCAGTTAATTTTGCGCGGACGTAGAGACAGAGGGATGGACGGACGGACTAGGGGTGCAGGGTTTCGTCGCAATCGTCTTCATGTCATCTGCTAGTACGCGGTTTACTCTCTATTTCTGAGCAAGCAGAATACCTGACGCATCTAAAGGGGTTGAATTGGATTAAGGCCTGACGCTCCAAATTCGACCATCTGAGGTCAAGAATTGGGCATCAGGATCTTCATCTTACGCTTCGTCAACGCGCCCTAGTCACACAGAGTATTCAGAAGAAGACGATGTTGTGGGCCGCTTTGAAGCGCCAGCAGCTTCGTCCAGATGACAAGAAGCAGGTCAGCCGACATCGTCTTCCGTTCCGGGTCATAGAGACGGAGCATTCCTTGAGCCCATTCCTGACATGTAGCCGAGGACAGAAGAACATCTTCCTGCCGCCTAATGCCCGACTAGCGACTAGGTCTCTGGCGCTTTCTAGCTCTTCCCTACTGACGACAAGAAGCTCCGGCTTATGGGCGACCAAGCCGTACTCACCCGTCGCAACATCCCGTAGACGTTGTTCAGATGGCATTCGTTACTCGCTCGACGGCGTTTCTACGCAGCAGAACGTGAACGTATGCTGTTTTTCCTATGGCCGTGTGCCCTCGGAAACGGGTTTCACGCGTTTCTTGCTGCTGTACGTCATCTCGACGTAGATGTCCGGCGGTGAAGGGCTTTGCAAGTTCCGTTAGTGAACGACAGGCGCCTTCACACTGCACGCTTAGAACACTCCGCCGTGACGAAGCTGTTCAATTCTGCTTCCTTTTCGTGTCTTCTGCCAGAAAAAAGGAGATGACCCTACTTCTAGGACCACTTTTTCGTCGAAAATATTTTGCACAGGCATATCTAGGGTGTTTTTGCACTCACTTCCGAAGTTTGTCTTTTAAAAATCTAAAAAATCAGTAGAATATGTGTGAACCAACAAGCAGTAAGTCGGCCTACCGACTGACAGTTCTGGCAAAGAATCGATAAAAGCGATCGATAGCAGCTGTTTGACCGCAATTGTTTGCTTGTTGTGAAGTCGGTTCATCAACCATTTTATGTATTAGTGTAGTTAGAATCGCAGATAGATAATTCTATCAAAAAATCGATAAAATCGATCAATATTGGTTGACCTGTGAAATCTGCTCATCGGCTTAGATAGATAATTCTATCAAAAATCGATAAAATCGATCAATATTGGTTGACTTGTTGTGGAGTATGCTCATCGACTATGATTCCAATCTTAAAGCAGTAACCCTGAGCAGCAGTCACTTTTCTCTTCCTGTGGGGATTATTCGGAAGGACATATGGACAGACGAACAGACGGGATTTTTCTCTTTTATATAGAAAATTAGATAGATGAAAATTGATAAAGATTATTTATTGAGCCAAAATTAGAAAAGCAACGGATAAAAATTCCTCAATTTTGTTCCGGGGTGAGATCCTGAATGGTTCACATTTGCACGTGCACGATTGCCAATTAAATGACAAAATTTATGAAAATATCGGTAGAAGCGATCGATATCGGTTGGGGTTTAATATTTCCCGCTCGCTTTAATGGCCAACACGTTCTACCGTCCATCACATTTTCGTGGTTCCCATCTCGAACAGGCGGTTCTGGTTCTGGGATCGATCAACATCTGTGAACGAAAATTGATGACATCGATCGATATTGATTGGTCGTCCAATATTTCTCAGTCGATGCCCGTAGAAATCGGTCGATACTTGTGGGAAAAAGTTGATGATATCGATTGATGTCGATTGATCGTTCATTTCTCACTCGTTGTCCCTGGAAGTCAATCGATATTTGCGGTCAGAAGTTGATAACATTGATCGATATTGATTGCTCGTTTAATATTTCTCACTCGCTGTCTCTGGAAGTCGATCAATATTTGTGGTCAAAAGCTGATGATATCGATCGATATAGATTGCTCGTTTAATATTTCTCACTCGCTGTCTCTGGAAGTCGATCAATATTTGTGGTCAAAAGCTGATGATATCGATCGATATAGATTGGTGGTCAAATATTTCCTACTAGTTGTAATAAGGTTTTCGTGGTTTCCACACTCTGAAGGGCTAGCTCAGCTCACAGATATTCAAAAATCTCGATCGGCAATTAGTTTTGCGCGGACACACGAAGGGACAGACGAACAAACGGATGTATTAGCTCTGTTGTACGCAGTAGGTTCCTTGTTTTAATATATTCGCTATGTCTGCTTATTGCAGCGGCGTGAGTTTGTAGAAGACATTTTTGTATAGAGTTCATGTGTTTTGTTAGAATTCTCTTCAATTAGCCGGGTCCAGTTCTTTAAAAGGGAAGAAAAGCTTCGAACTTTTTGATTTTATTGATCGATTCTAATGTCATTGTTGGTTGATTTGTTGTCAGCGCCTTTCAGTACACATATAAGCGATTCCATGCGTTCCTGTCGCGTGCCAGAATAGCCCAGCTTCGACGTCCTCGTATTTTTTGCGCTGTCTTGCATCGGATGTCGTCCAGCTCGTTTCTCTTCGCCCAGGGCGTGTCTTATGCGCACAATGGGCGTGGTCCTGGCGAGTTTTCTGCGCCAAAGTGTGGCCGAGCGCAGGATTTTTTGCCAGCGATGTACTTTCTATCGCTTGAAGGCCGCTCAATTTCACGAGTGAACGGCTATGGCGGCGCAGTTTAGTACGGATGGTCAGGTGTCGAATGAACACTCGATGGCGCTGGCTCTCATAAAACGACGACGACGACGTTTCAATAGACGATCGCTTTCTCTCGATGTGTGCGTGGTTTTTCGACAGCGACGACGATGTCTGGTGTGTGCAAACGACCTTGTCCCAGCAGCAGCAGCGACAGCTCCTCTCTTTCACCGTTCGTTGCTGCTCTGGAGGAGCGGTGCAGTCTTTTTGATGTCTAGCTGGTCCGCCAGAAGACCTGCAGGACCTCTAGAATCGACTTTTTATAGAAGAACCCCTTTTTTGTTTGATTAGGATAAAAGGGTAAAGGACGATGTTGCTCAATTCCATCTGGAATGCCCCGCGCATTCTGCTTTTAAGGAATGTCTTGGAGGTGAATTGAGTGCGTTTTTGGCCACTCAACGACTTGCGGTAGCCAGTAGATGTACTAGTCAGTGCTGTATCCTTCCCAGACAAGTCTGGTACCAATTCACCGACCCCGGAGGGATGGAAGGCTTGGTTGGCCTGGGCGGGAAATCCGAACCAAGGTTCCGGCATGTAGAGGGCGCACGCTACAGCCGCCAACTCCTCCGACCACGCTACAAGCGCCCGAGAGCGGTCAGGACAGTCCGCAATTAATTTCTGAAGAAAAATTTTCTGCTGTCTACTGATCCATATTTGATCGTTTTCGCAGCTGACTTCTATAGAGGTGCATTCGGTGTACATGTCGTTAATATGGCCTACATGCGAGGTGCGGAAATGTGGCGGTTCAGCCAGATTGTATCAAACGAGCGTGCCATTTAGAGAGCGCATGTGAGGTCGATGACCTTCCTGATTGTTTAGCACGTCCTCATCTGCTCATGTAGGCCACATTCACGACATGCAGCTGGCATTCAGTTCAGTTCCTCCGAAACATCGTATGGGATCTGTTTCTTTTAGGGAAGCTACATCACTTCAGATCTCTGCTATGCTTTAGAATCACGATCCACATAGCAGAGTGGGAGGAGGCGGCTGTGCCGCACCTAGGTTCGATTCCACATCCATACCCTCACTAGGGCGTAGCTTAGCCTAGATGGTTAGGTAAATTCGAGAAATAGATCGTACTGGCCGATGAAGATGAAGCTACCGTGCGATTCCTGGTAAGGAATTCTGTCCTAGTGGGTCCTCCGCGGAAATGCCCTTACTCCCTCCATAGGAGGTGCATCTCATGAGCCAGCCTCGTCACAGGATACGAATAGAGGTCCTGCTCATTCAAACCAGAGTGGGGCATACATAGGCGGCTTCTTTTGCCTTTCCAAAGAGGGGTTGGGATACCCTAGCCAATCTCAAGGGCACTCCTACCCGGAACGGCTACGTATGGGGATGAAATACTCCCAGGACCGCGTAATCCTCGCGCATGCGAACCGCTAGGCCCTTTGTTCGCTTCGGTTCGAACGTAACGGTGGCGAGAAGCGCAGGCGCCGCCGCCACGGCGGCCCCCGTGCCAATTACCATGCCAACGATGCCGTTCCTCCCCCGTGTACGCGACGACAACGGCGACGGAGGGCTCCGGCGGGCGGCGGTGGCTAATTACGTCCACTCAGGTGTGCTCGCCCTCGACGAAGCGTTCGCTCGTCGTGCCTGTTTGCTTAAATGCCCATCGATTCGTGTCATCAGATCGATATCGGCTGCATCTGCGCATGCCTCATCCGGCTCGTCGGCTGGCGCTTCTGGCGATGTTCTGATTGGTTCTCACCTGGTTACGGTTGGAGTCCGACGTGGGCTTGTCCCGTCGTCTGCTTGCTGGATCTGAAGCTGCATGTTCGAGGCTAATTCTCCTCACGCCGACAGCACCACCTTCAGATCTAAGCACCCCATCCAGAAATCCGGCTCGCGATGACCTTGAAAGCAAGAAGTCGTCGCTCTCACTCCCCCGGATCTCTTGTTCGGACCATGCCCTTCCCATGTTACGTAGTTTCACCTGTTCTGCTTTGGTTGAAGGTTTTCGCTTGTCGATTCAATAGGCGTGCGCCATGCATTCCACCAGTGGTTCTGGTTTTGGATCCGTAGATTTCTTTATGCTTTACTCTTCTATCTAGCTGTGGGCGGGGCATCTTCCTATTACCTCTATACGTAGCAAGTAGCTGCAGCAGGATCAAATGCACAGCGCCAGCACTGAGTGTCGACTTAAAGATCAGAATTAGTTTTTTATTCGAAAAATAGCGCTCGATTCGAACAAATTCGTACTAACATGCGACTTTGCGTTATAAAAATGCTTAAATTACTTTTAAATTAAATTTTTTCAAATTAAATTACTTTTTAGAGCCAAATAGAATTCGATAAAAATTCCATTTAACCATGTTTTACCAGAATTTCTCTTCTCATTCGTTAATAATGGTTTGCTAATAATGTCCAAATATGTACTCTTTCAAATCACCTCCACGACATTCCGTAGAAGTAGAATGCATGGCGCATCTCATAAGGGATAAAATAGGATGGTTTGCTTAGGTTTTTGGCCAAACATTTTTGGACGTCAAAAGGGGAGCTTCAAGGAGAAATCCAGATTTTTTTGAAGTGACATTTTTTGCCCTCAAATTGGTTCCAGTTCGCAGTTCCACCAAGATTTTTCTTCTCTTCTAGACCACAAGTAGAAGTAGAATGCATTGTCCATCCTATAAAATATGTCCGTAATATGTCCGCGTTTCTGTTTTATCGTTATTTATTATTTTTGTTGTATTATTACGTTTTTTTTTGTAAGCTACGGGGCCATTATTTGACCAGAAAATGATTTAAAAACATAGGACTTATCCCTGTCTCTCTAGAGGTTTTTTCCTGGCTTATAGTCTTTTATGATCTCTCCACACTTTAAGCCTAAAATTTTTAACTGGAGAAACTCATCAATACTGCGAAATATAGATTTTTCGGTTCATGTCACGAAAATGGGCAGCACTGGGAGGTGCTGGAGGATGAGTTCGTAGAATGCGCCCTGCGTTAGCTTCTTCGGAAAGTTTTGTTCTAGTATTTGACGATACAATGACGTTAAGTGATTAGCCTATCGAAATATCAAGGGTCTTCCAGCTAGGCTCTGTTAAGTGAATACTGAACGTTCGAAAAATCGGTACATGTCGCGAAGATGGGCAGCATAGGAGGGTGGGGCCAATCAGATCGCATCTAGAGGGATCCAGTTAAAGAGGGTTTGTGCGCGCAGCATTCTGATTGGCTGGCGGTACAAGCTCATCTTTGCGGCATTAACCGATTAATTTTTTCGTTATCATTTATTTTCTTCGGGTCAAAGATCGTCGAACAAACAAAATGAAATAAAAAGTGTTAGGTCAGATCGAAAGTTTCCGTCGTCCAGTACTTTGAATTTTTCCGCGTTTGTTTAAGCTTTAGGCTGCACGGCTTGATAGTTTTTGGCGCTATTACGTAACGAAAAATATGCAGTTTTGAAGGCACAAAGGAGTTAATCAGTCCTTTTTGGGATGCGCCACGCATTGTACTTCTATGGGATATCGTGGAAGCCATTTGAATGCGCCTTTGGCCTATACAGTGACTTGGGATGGCCAGCTGATGAACAAGTCGGTGTGGTAAATATCGCAAAGACGCATTTCAGGAAGCATGGGAACGTGCAGCGGGCTATGGGAATGCGCCATTGCTCCTACCGTAACAGCGGCACCGGCTGAAACGCGTTGACAGGGCACATGATTGGCTGCCGCATTACGGTAGGGGCACCGGCACGTTCCCGCACCTCCGTGCACATTCACGGCCAGCCGATGGACAAGTCTGACCCCAGGAGAATGGAAGGCTTGGGAAATCCGAACCAGGAACTTGGAATCGGATGCACGCGACAGCCGGCGCCTCCTTCGCGTGGAGAATACGCGACGCAATCGCATAAGCAGCCGAACGTCGTCGTTTACCGCCCTTTTCGCCCAATATTTGCTCGGAAAGCAAGGCCGTCCTTAACCTTCTAAGGACGTCTGGCGAGACGACGAGACGAACGCCGTCGCACTGACCATGAGAACGTCCGTCGCCTTGGCCTGTAATTGCACTGGCAATTAACCACGTCGTTGCGCACTGATAGCTGTGCACACATTTGTTGGATCATCGTCGATCCAGGGCGCCGATTTTGGATATTCTGGAGACTAATCGGCTAGTGGTCCATTTGAGGCACTTACCGTAGCCAGAAATTCTTCGAAGGACCCAACGATTTCTTACAAGGACATTCACCGGTTGTTCTGATTGGTCATGATTTTTTGAATTATTCATGTTTCTTCGATTTTTATGGTTTTTTATTCGTGATGCGTAATGCAAAAGTGCAAATTAGCACCGTGTATTCTCGTTCGTGTGGTTTTTCACCAGTCATCATGTGTCGGACGTTCCACTCCCATGAGTCATCCGTAAATGTCGTCTCTGTCTCTCCAATCGTCGGGCCATCTCGTCGTCTTCTGTATTCATCGATGCCTAGCGATGGTGACTACTGCTGAAAAGGCCGTCGACCAGAATGTTTCTTCTGTGGCACTGGGACCTTGCACAAGTTGCTTTTGGGATCGGGTGCTAGTCAGAAATTCTGATCTACAGTCTCTTCACTTCTTAAGCTGAGCTGACGACTCTACAAGTTTGGTGCCTTCAGAAGATGTTTTCATAAGACGTCTAGATGAATAGAAGTCGTCAAGAAGAGCATACTGAAACTTAGCTAGGGCTCCTTTTAGAAGACTGAATCCTTCGCCTGTTATCGAGAACCTGGAATAGGATGTCCTTACTACTGTGTATTGGAAGCGCAGTGCGAGGAGGCGCCGGCTGTCGCATGCATCCGATACCAGGTTCCTGGTTCGGATTTCCCGCTCGGCCAACCAAGCCTTTCATTCCTCTGGTGTCGCTTGATTGATACCAGACCTGTCTGGGAAGAACAAACACTGACGTGCCCATCGACTGACCGCAGCAAGCCTCTGAATAAGCAAAATACTCTTTCAAACCGCAAAACCACGACATCCCAGATGTAGAATGCATGGCGCATCCCAAAGAGGGATAAATTAGCGCCTTCCTTTGTTTTTAAGCAGTATTGATTATTTGATCACGTTTCTTATTCGTTTATTTCTACTATTCGCCCTTCGCCGTTCATGAGCCGTTCAAAAAATCTGTACTATCGATTGGTATTGATTGATCTATCGATATTGTTTACTTCCTTTGAAACCCATGGAACGGACATCACTACCGGGCGAATTCCATCTTGGAGGTTAGAAACAAATATAAAAAACAATCCCCCTATAAGTTGATAAATAAATTATGATTTTTATTTAATATTTATTAATAATATCGATCGACAAATTATTTCAATTTTTATTTAGTAATAGTTTATGTTGATCGATATAGGTTGATATATCCTATTGATTAGTTCGCCTACTTATATTTACTTATTTATTCAATGTTTATAGTGTAGCGCTTGATTAATACGACCCGCGCGAGCCAATCATAGCCAACTGAAGTACACACTGAACTCATATCAGCCAATCAGGGTGCCGATTGCACGTGCCCTTTTAGGATGACATGGCCATTTGATGCAATCTGATTGGCTTGCGCATTGCCACCTCTCAGTGCTGCCCACATTCGCGACTCGAACCCTTATTCTTTTCCGATTATGAAACCCCAAAGTCTAGCAACCATCATTTTTAGGCGCTCAAATCTGAGTAAAAATCGATGTTATCGATCGATATTAATTGATTTCTATAATCCGTCTGAATCTAGACCTGCTGTGAAACGACGATGAGTGCTCCAGGATTTTCATGCCGATGTCCTCACGTCTGTTTATCCAGTTCTCTGCACCATCTCCTGGCGGCGGCATCATTTCAACAAATTTTGTGAAAGGGTTACTTCCTAAGCAGCTTTACATAAAAATAGCGGGCTGCTCGAGAAAATCAATAAATTGATCAGTATTGATGCCTCGATTCTTATATATCCTTATAGGTTTATGCTTTTCATGATCTTCCCTGAATAGCACGCTACGCGCGAAAATCGATAAATTAATAGATATTGATTGGTCCTCTTGCCTTCGACAGGTTGAGCTCTAAGCAAACCTTCGAAATAGTCTGCCATAGCGGCTGAGTCAGTGCAGCGGTCTACCTGGGATGAGCCATGCACTTGGCCTTTAATGAGATTCGAAAGCTTTTTGGGATGCGAACCAGGCCTATGCAATCGCCATTCAGGCCGGATGCTCGTCTTGAATCGCGGCGTTGCTGCTTTCTTCACCATCTTAGAAAGTATGGCGCGTCTGACGGGTTAGATCAGTGCCTTATTCCTATCCCTGGGGGCCTTACCCAAGGCACCTTCTTCACCAGGGAGTGGCTTTTTCGGCGCTCTTTCACCTGTGCTGAGCTACGATAAGGTCCCAAGCTCCAGAATCCCTCACAAGTAAGCTGTCTGCCTCATTCAGAATTCTAGCCACCGTAGGATCGTAAAGAATCACCTCGAGGAGGGCGGCGGCGGCTGTAGAACAAGGCGAACCGGCTCGGGAACGTGAGGAGGTGCACGCCTTCGTCGATGCTAAAGTGCGCTAGCTGGTTAGGTGAGGGATTTGTAATCTGACCGACCGGCAGGCTGGCCGACAGCACCTGCTTACGTTAGGCCTTTCATCGCCTTCGAACCTGCACGTGGCGAAAAAAGCGGCGAGTGCCGGTTCCGTCTTCGTCCTCGTCCTCGTCCTCGTCGTCGTTGTCGTCGCAACAAGTAGGTGAGAGTGCGGCGGTGCGGTTCAAGAGAGGAGAATCTGCCTGTCGAGTTCGAGACCAAGGTGGCAGTCGGCGCTTCTGAAGACCTTGGCTCCGTCAACGTCGTTGAGAAGGGGTTTCGTCTCGATTTCTGGCTTCTGCAGAACCTCTTTGTTTCTTCCACTTGAGCCTTTAACCATCGATCATATTCACTGTAATTGGGGAAATGTTTTAGGATATAGAGCCTCCCATGACACGCTATAGCTACGCCCACTCAACGCACCTCCTTTCGCATTCCATTTTTCTGAACTATGAGCCTCTGTCTTCTTCCTTTTTCGGAAGTTTTTGTACAAAAGTGCCATAGCTCCGCCCTCCTTCAGCAGGACTCCGCCTACATTGTGCTATTGTGCAACTTCTGACCCTACTACATCGATTAGAGGCATCAGAAGGAGACTCTACTCATATATACATATGCTGGAGAACAACATCCATCCTGTCCATATGTAGTCGACACCATTTTCGCCTAACGATTCCGTAGATCCGCCCACGTTGAACAGAATTCCGCCCACATCGTACTGTTTCTCAGCCTAGTGTAGCCGTTTTCTTCGAGCTTATTTCTCGTAATTTAGGAACTATTCAAGGGATCTTACACTGTTAGAGAATCGCCCAAGTCGCGCTATAGCTCCACCCACATAGCACGCCTCCACCAGCGCGCTTGATTTCGATCATTCTAGCGTTGGATTTTGTCGAGCCACAAACCTTCGGCCTAAAGTTTCCGTCGGGAAAAGCCATAGCCACCTTCCTTGGCAGGAGACTCCGCCTACGCCGTGCTGGTGGCCATCATCTGACCCACTCAGGAAAGGCGCTGAGTCGAAGTCCGGCATCTATTCTGCCCATATGTAGAAGTAGTCGTTTTTAAGGTTCTTCATCGTCATGTAGGAGCTCTCTGCACTGTTATAGGACCGCCCAAGCCTCGCTATAGCTCCACCCACTTAGAACGACTTTGACCTACTCCCGCCATTGAGCTTTCTTTGAATCGGATTTAAAGCGAGAAACATATGTCGTAAGGTTTCAGTATACAACTGCTATAGTCCCGCCCACTTCTTGTCAGAACCCCGCCCACGATAATGAATCATTTTGGTGATTTCTCATGCATTTCCTCGCCTAAATCATCCTATCCTGTCTGGTTTTATTAAAAGCGTGAAGGACCAGTTTCGAATTCGACTCACTTTCTTCCGTGGACTCACGAGAGAGTGTGCATCAAATTGACAGGTTTCATCAGCAAATCAATATCGATCAATATTATCAATTTTGGTACAGAATTAGGCGCTTGGAGGTGTACATAACATGACTGATGTATTGACTTGGGAGAGGGTTCACACATCTAATGAGCAGTATCGATCAGTTGACCATTACCGATCATTGTTATCGATTTTTTCCCGAAGTAGCTCGTTTGAAGGAGGATTTTTGGGATCAATATGTTGGCTGAGAGAGAGCTCACAACTAGTAGACAGCATTGACTGGAAAATCAATATCGATCAGCATTATCGATTTTTACGCGGAATTGCGCGCTCGAAAGATGAACATCGCGGTTAACATGCTGCCCGAGAGAGAGATTTCTCAACAGGTGAGCAGTATTGATTATCAGGTCACTATCGATCGAGATTATTGATTTTTCTTGTGTGAACTACATAGTGAAATGTAGTGACGTACTGAACAGTATCGATTGGCTGGCCATTATCGATCTGCGTTATCGATTTTTGCTCGGAGTAAGGCGTTTGAAGGAGGAACATCAGGATTCATATGTTAACTGAAAGAGAGATTTCTCAACAAATGAGCAGTGTCGATCGTCAGGTCACTATCGATCTAGGTTATTGATTTTTTTGGTGGGGATCATGCAACTGTATGCCGACGGTCGAAATTTGCAGCAGTTGGAAGCGCAGTTGCATTCAACGTACCTGCCAGGCCTTGAGTTTAGGCCCATCCTTGGCTCGTGGCAAAGAAGGCGTAGGAGGTGCTGCTCTATGGGTCGAAGAGCGGTCGTCCTCCTTCTATCTCGCCTTCTTCTCAACCTCTTCAGCTGCCAAAAGGCGGACCGTAACGCACCAAAGCGAGCAGAGGAGGACTAAACTATGCCTAAACCTCTGCGGATCTCCATGGCGCCCCGCCCCGACGGCCAATTACTACGTGTACACAATCGTCAAACCGCCTGCATGTGTCTGACGGCTTGTTGTATTCAGCGAGATGAAGCCGTGAGCAGCCGGTTTTCGTGTCGAGCGGGCGCACGCGCTTGTAAATGCTTAGCTTGCAAGCGCTTCGTCGTCGTCGTTTCGTTCGCTTCGCCGGCGGCCACTCTAGCGTGACCGGCCCGCTGATGTCGTTGCCGCCGCACATCTTCTCGTCGCGGCGCTGCAGCTCAGCTTTCTAATCGGTCCGCTTAGCACATGTGGTTGTCCTAGCCGTCGGTTCGGACGGGGTGGGAAACCTTTGGGAGCAGGCTACTGTAGCATTGAGTGGGGTCATGCTAGGGTTAAGAGCTTCCAGAATTGCCATCGACCTTTCCGTTGTTAGGGACCCTTTGGGTAACCAGCTGGGTAATGCCCTAATCACAACTGGGGCCGGATTCATTAATAATTAAACCCATGGGTATATGCGGTATAAGGGATAGAGATAAGATACAAGTCATGTAGAGCTAAGGCAAGAGTCAGAGACGCAGGCTTCATCGTGGGTATCTCTCCCCCTCTATACCCACGGGTTAGTCGTTGATGAATCCGGCCTCCGAACACTTCTGGCTCTGAGTTTCGAGGGCGCAGAGCTTTTCCTTGTCATTTTGATCCTCTTCTGTACTGGGCTGTTTATTCATGGCTAGGGGTCCGTTACCCTGTGAGTATGTATACCGCATACGGAATCCTGGCGCCTGAATCCACCTAGGGTAAGCATCTTCCTCACCGTTATGATAAGTCCCTTGGACTATCTCTTCCACACCAGAAGTTCCTCTTCTAGTAACTCTAATTGAGTACTAATGTTACATCTACCTTGAAAATAGTGGTGAAACAGACCTTTATACCATTTTCACGTCGAATTGGACACTTTTCAAATCAAACTGGACCCTCTTCTAGGCTAGCCTAAAGCTTTTGAGTTAAGGTGACTTCTTTCAGATCGAAATGAACTTCTTCTACATAGAACTAGAGGCTCTCCAAAAAGGTTAGAATAATTTTTTGCTCAAGGAAAATTTGGAATACCTTTCTTTGGAATTTTTAGTTCACTCTCCCCAACAAGTGAGCACGTTTTTTGCAATTCTATAAAACAAAATTTGAGGAAAAAGGAAGGTTTAAAGCTTGTTTGAAAAAAGCACGAGGACGCCATTTTTAATGCCAGGAAAGAGATGGCGCCATGCCGTCTTCCAAGACGTCGCGATTTTTATTCGATTGATAGCAGAATTTCTGTTTACATGGTATTTGACACCTGGAGCCGGATGCCTCAAAGTTACTGCAGTAACTTTAACGGAGAATTGTAAGCAGAAAGCTCAGATAACGTGACTTATCAAGATATATGGTGAGTGATAAGCCACGTTATCTGAGCTTTTCGCTTACGATTCTCTGTCAAATTTACTGCAGTAACTTTGGTGAATCCGGCCCCTGATAACGATGCAAAAATAACACATGTAAAGAGCACATGTATCCTAACTTTGATTGTTCATTGTAAATGGCATTTACACTATGAATCAAATAAAAGTTACGGCGCACTTTTTGAGTGCATGGCGCGATCTGACCTTTTAATGTGCTGAATGTTTCAAGATAAATTTTAATTTATTATTTCTTCTAAAAATAAGATTTTTATAAAATTATTACTTGTTGGGACAGGGAAACTTAAAAAAATCAAAGAATGTTATACCAAATTCTTTTTGAACAAAAAATAGTTCCAGCCATCTGATTCTGTAGTTCAACCTGCGTAAAGACCATTTCGATTTGGAAGAGTTCGCTTTGATTTCAAAAGTCTCAAGCTTTTAAGAATTTGTCCTATAAGGAAGGGGTCACAATTTGATTTTAAAAGTGTCCAGTTCGACGTGAAAATGTTATAGTTATCTAGAGTAATGATGTAAGGGAAGGAAAAAATTAAATGGTACTAGTCGTTAAAGTGGCCTACGTGCGGAGGGCGGGGACGCTACAGCCAATCGTAAGCAATCGGAGTATCATGTAACACCAGATTTGGGTTTGACAGGTCTGTCCTGGTCGAGAAGCGGGTATAGGGTGTTATTCCTCACCACGCCCACCTAGAATTTCCCGGAGACTGCCAATGCTTCCTTATAATAAAAAACGGTATTAGTTCATCTTTTTTGGATGCCCCACGCATTCTACTTCTGCCGGGATTTCGGCGCAATTTGTCTTTGGTATTTGGCCTACATATCGACTTTCGGTGGCCAGATAATGGACAAGTCAGCGCTTTATCCTTTCCAGACAAGTAGTAGACAATACCGGCTCACCGAATGCGAAGGGTGCAAGGCTTGGTTGGCCTGAGCGGGAAATCCGAACCAGGAACCTGGAATCGGATGCGCGTGACACCTCCTCCGACTGTGCTACCAAGCGCCTCTTCTTTGAGCTGTTAGGGAAAATCTGCCAGGTTAAGGCATACAGGCGCAGCTCTGGCCTTAGATGGGCTCCTTCCAACTAGAATAGAACCGTCTATGCACTTGTTTGCAGCTCAAAAGTATAATACTCGCCTCAGTACCGTAACCATTCGACTTCCGAGTTGCGTTTTAATAGAAAATTAGTGAATTTTTTATCCGAATACCTGTTTCAGCTTCTAAATGTCATAGAATCTTCTTCTCCAGAATGCGCCATGAACTCGATTTGTGCGTCCATGAAGATTCTTAAGAGTGCAGTCGGTCTTCAAGGATCCCTTGCGGTCCTTATGCCATTATGAGGGAATCAGCCTTGATAGCGGCTCGATGTTGGCAAAATCGAAGCGAAGTGCCAAACAATGGTTCAGACTTCCTGGGGTTCGTTTCGCTACTGGTCTGTAAGGAATAGTCTATATCTTTGTTTTCAAACGGCATAGAAGAGTGAAAGTGACGAATATCGATTATTCCGCGAACCCGATCAATATCGATTTTTTACTGCCGCATCACGCAACGACTGAAGTATAAACCGTGACTTAGTCTTGGTACAGAATTTCTCGGGATGACGTTTTTTTTACTCAATGGTATGCCTGAAAGAATAAGTGTGCTTTTGCTAGCCCATGACCTGGGCGGAGTTTCTAGAATACGGTTGGTGGCTCCTCCTACCGTAACTATAGGACCTCCTTAGTTTCTAGAACGCGGTTGACGGCTCCTACCACAACTACAGGCAGAAAACAACGTATTT
Source organism: Heligmosomoides polygyrus polygyrus (assembly GCA_947396885.1). Classification (NCBI taxonomy): domain Eukaryota; kingdom Metazoa; phylum Nematoda; class Chromadorea; order Rhabditida; family Heligmosomidae; genus Heligmosomoides; species Heligmosomoides polygyrus. Next base: position 1,570,096 of record OX377201.1, read on the forward strand.
AGGATAAAGGACGGCGTTATTCAATCCCTTTTGGGATGCGCCACGCATTCTATTTCTACGGGATATCGTGGAGGCGATTTGAATGCGTATTTGGCCATACAATGACTTGCGCTGGCCAGCCGATGAGCAAGTCAGCGCTCTATCCTTTCCAGACTAGTCTGGTACCAATTCACCGACCCCGGAGGGATGGAAGGCTTGGTTGGCCTGGGCGGGAAATCCGAACCAGGAACCTGGTTTCGGGTGCACGCGGCAGTCGGCGCCTCCTCCGACTGCGCTACACGCGCCCAACAACAACGTTTTTAGGTCATTTTAATCCCTGGAATGCACCGTCCTTTCCATATTAGGGTTTTTTGCGTTGATGACTTCTCCTGGGCTTCTGCTCCTCAACCTGGTTCGACTTTTAGACGTCATTCTTGTTGATTTCATTCTTCATTCTCAATATTTTATGTCAGGTGGTACTTAATTTGTCAGGAAAGAAGTATTTTCTACATTTTTTCTAAAATTTTCTCCTTCTTTCTACGGCTCAGGGCGCGTGTAGCACAGTCGGAGGAGGCGCGACTGTCGCGTGCACCCGATACCAGGTTCCTGGTTCGGATTTCCGCCCAGACCAATCAAGCCTTCCATCCCTCCGGGGTCCGTGAATTGGTACCAGACTTGTCTGGGAAGGATGAAGCGCTGACTTGTTCATCGGCTGGCCACCGCAAGTCATGGTATGGCCAAATACGCATTCATGTCGCCTCCACGACATCCCGTAGAAGTAGAATGCGCTGGCGCATCCCAGAAGGGATTGAGTAACGCCGTCTTTTATCCTTTATCCTTATCCTTCTACGGCTTAAAAAAGGTGTTCAAAAACTGGTTTCGATTTCTGTCCTTTGTATCGTGAGAATGTAGACAATTTCCACTTTCAACCCTCGGTCTCGTAAGAAGAGCAGCGCCTTCAATTGGAGGGCGTGGAGACGCCTAGAAGTTGTCGTCAGCACTTCGCAGCTGTTCGCTTGCAGATTGTGATCTAACCGCGAAGAGAACCGGTCCCCTCTGCGCGAAAGTCGTGTGTGTTGATGTGTTGTTCAGCAGTGCATTCGCGTGTACTTCCTGTGTGTCGACGATTTTCCCCTCATTTCCTACGTATTTTTTCCTCAGACCTGCAATAGCGCAGTGGGAACAGCCCACAGTATCGCCCAAGCGCTATCGATTGTTTGGAGACGGTTCGTTTCCGCAGCCAGCTTTGGCGTTCCTTCAGCCTGCCTGCCTGTGGGAACGCCGAAGAGGCTACTGTGGTATTTCGAGCGGTTGTTCTACGGTTGTGATAGTGTATTGGATCCTTGGTAGAAGCGTAGTGCTCCTTGAATGGTGGATCCCATCGAGTTCGATTCCGCACCTAGGACGGTCTCTACTCCATCACTGCACAGACTAAAAGTAGCAGTATCAGGATCAAATAGCAGAATGCATGGCGCATCCCATGGGGAGGGGGGCGGGGGGGGGGGGTAGAAGTAACAGCGGGGGGGTAGAAGTAACAGCGTTCTACATTTCGTTATCTTTGGAGGCTCATCAAGAAGCTTAATTTTGGAAACTATGGAGAGTAGAAGGCTAGATAGACAGAGAGGGTTCGGTACTTCTCGGGATGACGCCCGGTGAGGATTATAAACACCCCTATGCGTAGATCAATTCCCCGGAATCCCTTCTGATGTTCTTCGACGTGGTCTTCGTCGCATCCAGTTAGTAGGTCAGCATGAAGTTAGCCTCCCGTGATTGGACGAAGGGAGTGGTCTCGCCTTTCCCGGGAAGTACCGGAATTTTTTCGCCTCTTTGGACTTGTTCTAACTAAGAATTCAAGGTCCCACCTCATCTGATAATAGGCGCGGGGCTCTTCTAGATAGCTTTGGACGTTCTCATAGGCTGCGTAGAGCTTTGGGTGGTACTAGTCGTTAATCTGGCCTACATGGAGACGCACGAAGGGCGCACCGACCAATCTGGCTTTGAAGATGCGTGCTACTCATAGAGGGCATGCACGGTCCTGATTGGCCGACGCGTTTTCGACTAACGGCTTGATTGGTTGGGCTGATAGGCCAGCGCTTTGCCGCTTCCCGTGTAGGCCACATTACAGACTAGTACCGAATCCTTCCACGACCAATGGGCTCTGATAAAGATCGCTGGGTTATGAACCCAATACCGTGTCCTTACACTTTTCCTTCGGGTTGTGAGCTGCTTCATCATAGGATTTTTGATACTTGTCGTCGGTGTGGCCTACATGTATAGGTGACAGGACGACCAGGCTAGATAAGCCCAGATCGAGTGAGCGTGCGACTGAAAGGAAGCATGAACAATATCTGCCGTGATTGACTGGTGCATTATAGTCGTAGCGTGATTGGTTGTGATTAGCTGGCACGTTCCCGCCCCTCTCCATGTAGGCTAAATCGAAGACAAGTTCCTAAAAGTCGTTTGAGGAGCGATGGTTAACAGTGAGGTGACGTCCCAGAACATCGCCAGAATTCGGAGCACCGACGATTCTCGAGTTGGGTGGTATCGTAAGTGGTCTACTGGCCCTATGTCGCTGCCCACACAAAGAGATCATAACAACGACTGACATGGAGCCACGCCCCGCCCCGTCTCGATAATGGGTGGGAAACTGTCTGGTCTTTCACTTCCTAGGCACGTTGGATCGTCTACCGGGTTGGGACACCTCTCCCCTTGTTTTAGATCCACATTTCTTCAAGGATTTCCGTGATTTAACGGTCATAAAGAGCTCCGCTGGTGTATCACCCGGGTGCAAGTGCACGGCGTATCCCGGAGTGACTTCCAGTCCTTTCTGCAGCGGTTCCGACGACGAGTTTGTTGTCAGACGACGTTCACTCTCGCCGTCGTCTCGCGGTCGCCTCGCCTCCATTACGTCGCGACGGTTCCACAAATGTTTTGCTACGGAGCGCCTCAGCGACTGCCGACCGTTACGACCGTTACGTAGCAGTTCCCTCTCAGTCCGCCCGGCGCTCGGTGCTTCCGTTCCGCCGCTCCTTTCAGACCGCGTCGTGTGTCCGGTTCGCTTCCCGACGACCGTTAACTCCACGATGATTTCAGCCAATCAACCCGGTCAACGACCTTCCGAAGTGGGAAAGTCTCCTCGGTTAACTGGCTCCATCGGGTTCTAGTTCCAACTGGCCTCCACCTATGGAGGAGGAACATCAGGAGGCGGAGAAGATGCTTCTGACTGGAACAGACGCTCGCGTTGGGTCTATATTAGGGTTAGGCAATCATCCGTCAGCACTCAACAACTTCTGTTATCTCGTGCCTTCGCTGAGAAGGCTGGCGATAACTAATCAATTAATCGATTTTGTGTGGCCCATGGGTGGTCAGTCGATCGAAAACCGAATAGAGAGCCTAGCTGTTCTTCTGCTTCCTTGTAGTTTGAATCTCGAGGTCTTCATATGATCGACAGCTGTCTACTTTACGTAGCGCATTGGCATGAAACGCACCAACATGTCGATCGATCGATCGATCGACCAATCGAGTTCGAAGCCTCGCTCCGACAATTTATTTATTTAAATTCATCTATCTATTTATTATTTTATTCTATTTTATTATCTTTATTATTTTATTATTTATTATCTATTATTTATTTTTATTTATTTATTTCAATTAATATATTCTAGGCTTTCTTCAAAGTAAGAAGTGCCAAAGTCCTTCAACGAAGGTATGACTCATTTACCACATGATCCTGGTCTTGACAGTCCGATGCGTAAAAGTGGGAGACGTTCGGTGTTAATCAGACGAAGGATGCGCCATGCACTCTACTTCTGCGGGTGTATGGTGAACTCAGTTTTGAGGCAGTTTTGTTTGCTCTATGCCGTCAGTGTCTTAGGCAAGTCACTATGCCAATCTTCTTCGGCAAGTCCTTTAGTGATCCCTGATGACAAGTATAGATCTGGACATGAACCGGAATCCTAAATCGATTCCACATCAGGCACTCGATAACCAGCGCCTCCAACCGACTGCGCCAAACGCTGCTGCTGAGTTCTAGTTCTACTTGCCATTGAACGGTGAACAGTGAACAATAACCAGCCTTCATTGTTATTGATCCCCATTCCTGCTTTTCTTCCATTCTTCATTTCGTTCTTCTTTTATTCCTCCCCTCTCTATTTTAACTCTTGCTTTCTTCGTCCGTTCCCCACTTCCTTTCTCCCCTTTCTTTCTTTTTTCATCATAGGTATTTCCTACCTTCACCTTCTTTCCTTTCTTTCGTTCTATTTCGTTCTTTCCTTTATTTTATTTCTTTGTTTTTTTTCGAAAATGTCCCAACTTCTTTCTTTTTTCATTCTTGATCTTTTCTTTTTGCCTTTCTTCTTTCATTCCGTCCATGTTCTTTTTTTTACTTCAATCCTTTCTCCAATTTCATTCTTTCTCCGAAATTTTCCTTCGATTTTTTCCTTTTTCTTGCTTCATCCTTTCATTCCGTCGGTGTTTTCCTTCATTCCATCTATCCTTTCATCCTTCCTTCCGTCGAACGTTCCTCTCCTTTTTTCATTCCTTCCTTCATCTATTTCCTTCTGGGTTTTCCCAACTTCTTTCTTTTTCCATTCTTCGTCTTTTCTTTCTGTCTTTCTTCTTTCATTCTCTCCATGTTCTCTCTCTCTTTTACTTCATTCCTTTCTCCGTTTTGTTTCATTCTCTCTTCGAAATTTTCCTTCAACTTTTTTCCTTTTTCTTGCTTCATCCTTTCATTCCGTCGACGTTTTCCATAATTCCATCTATCCTTCCCTCCTTCCTTCCGTCGAATGTTCCTTTCATTTCCTCATTCCTTCCTTCATCTATTTCCTTCTGGTTCCTCCTACTGCTTTTTCCCTAATTTCTTTTATTTTCTGCATTCGTTCCTTTGTTCTCTCGTTTTTGCACTATTTTTCCGTCACTCCTATCTGCATTTCTTAAATATTTTCATTCTTTTCCTTGTTTTTTTGTTTTCCTTCTCTTACATCTATTTGAAATTCCCTTCCTTATTTTCTTTATTTCTTTATTTTATCTTCCCTTCTTTCTTTTGCCATTCTTTTCCTTTTTTGTCCTACCCTTCTTGTTTTTCCTTCGCTCCTTTTCTTTAATTCTTCTCCCGTTTCTTTTTGTCTTTCACTAAGTTTTCTCTTCTCTCTTTCTTTAGTCATCTTCTCATTCTCACTTTCTTGCTTCTGCTTTCCTTCTCTTTCCTCCAACATTCACCTCGTTCTTCCTTTCCTGTTTCAATCCCATCTTGATATTTTCCTTCGCTTCTTGTTTCTTTCTTTGCTTAATTACGGCGTTGGTTCCTTCTTGCCTTTCCCACATTTCATTCTTCATTTCGTCTTTCTTCTCTTTCTCATTCTTCTTTTCTTTTTACTGCTTTTATTTCTTTCCTTATTCCCTCCTTACTCCCTTTGCTCTCTCTTATGCTTTTTCTCACTTCGTTCTATGCTTCCATCCATTCCTTCCATTCCTTCCCTCCCTTTCTTTTTTCTTCTTGCAACTCTCTTTTTCTCTTTTCCTCCCCTCTTTTCCTCTACCTTTTTCTCGTTTTTCTTCTTTTCCTGTTAAGATTGTACTTATTCCGGTACATGTTGCGAAAATGCACAGCATTGGGAGGTGGATGTGCGCTAGCCAATCATAAACAAACACAGCACCATCCGGACCCACGGTGATCAGGTTATGGACTGTGCACACCCTATCTGAATATGACGTCTTTTTGATTCGGCCTTATTGGCTGGCCCATCTCCACCTCCCAGTACTGTCCATATCCGCGACATATATCCTTCATACTTTCCCTTCGTCTAATGTAGTGATCTGAGCTTCTGATTTGTTGACGATTTCTTCCAGCTTTTTCTCGCCTCGCTGAGACTTCAGAGATCTCTTCTGTGTCTAGATATTTAAGGAGAGGCGAATTTTTTGCCGTAACCTATGGTGCAATGGTGTCAACGTCGCCTCTTTGTCGCGCATTCTAGTTCACTGCCGCTACCAGGTTAAGCTAGTGCTGAGCATCTGAGACGGATAAGTGGTTCTGACCTGGGCAACTGCAATCTCTGCAACCAGTTCTTCAATTCTCAACTCCAACACACGCTTAATGTTCCTCCAGAGTTGAAGGGAAAGCTGTAGTGCCTGGTCTAATCCAGAGGTTCACTCCAGTCCGCACCCCGGTTGGACACCGGCCGGACCCTAACTGACCTCCTGGCGTCCAGTTTGTTCAACTTCTTCCGTCGACGAAGGGGGGCTGGAGATGACCGCATGAGCGCTCGAGCGCGCGTGCACTTGCATAAGGTCAACAATGGCCACTCGCGACGGCGCATCTTCGATGGCTAACGTCGTCGTCGGCGACGACGTTCTCCGTTCTTTTTCGACACTGCTCGCGGCGGCCGTTCGTCATCTTCGGCACCCATTTCCTGCTGCGGCCTTCAACGGTGGTCAGCCTCCGTAAATTACGCTAAACAATGGCTGCCACTTCGTGCTTTGTTGCCTCCTCGCATGGTGGTCGATGGGGCACTACACGGTTAATGGGTCACTGCGCTGATTTCTTTAGATTACTGTATTCTCTATGCTGCCTATGATCTACCCTCAATAACACGCTGAGCGCGAAAACCGACAGACTGATCGATGCTTATGCCTTGATTCCTTCAGTTTCTCATGGGTTTTATGCTTTTCGTGGTCTATCCTGGCTCGATGAGTTGAAAAAATCGATAAATTGATCGATATTGATTAAAAATCGATAAGTTGATCGATATTGATGGCTCGATTCCTATATATGCTTAAAGGTTTATACGCTGCGCTCGAAAATCGATAGATTGATAGCTTTTGATTGGAAACTTGATCGCTATTGATTGGTTCTTAGTTTACGCCATTAACATGCCTGCTATGTGGCACTCTACATTGTAGAGCTGCTATCGAAATTTCTATAGATTTTGAAAGTTTTCTGATCTGATCTGAAAGACGTGTCGCATATGAAAAACTTGCGAAAATCGATAAATCGATCAATATTGATACCTTCACCGTTATAAATGTTTAGAAATCGCATGGTGGTCGACGGGGCACCACATCGATATTTATGCCACGATTCCTACATATGCTTATAGGTTTTATGTGTTTTGTGATCTTCTCTGAATAGAGCGTTGCGCTCAAAAATCGATAAATTGATCGATGGTAATTGATCCTTACTTTATAAGATCAAAACGCTTGCTAAGTGGCACTCTGCATTTTAGAGCTGCTATCGAAATTCCTATGGGTTTTGAAAGTTTTCACTGATCTGAAAGACGTATCGCATGCGAAATCTTGCGAAAATCGATAAATTGATCGCTATTGATTGCTCCTCACTTTACACGATCAATGCGCCCGCGCTGTGGTAGTCTGTCCTTCAGAAGTGTTATCGGAATTTTCCTACGTTTCGAAACTTCCGGTATTGATTTGGGAGACATGTCGAAAATGAAGAGTCGATAAATTGACATTGAGTGGTTTTTAGCTCACCATCACTACGCCTTTCTTGTGGCTGATCAATATCGATCGATATTATCGATTTTTTTGTCAAAATGGGCACTTGGAGGTGGCTGGTTGATAGGTTTTACAGCAATTGAGGAGATTCTGCAGTCGAACTTTGGCCTGTAGTAAGACCGAGCACTAGCCGAGCACATTTTTCCTGTAAATTGAAGTGCATGGCGGATTTCAAGAATTCAGATTTCTGGGCGATTCGTCTCTTTCTTCTAGAGCTTGATATTTCCTTGACCTAAAACAGTTTCCGAAGACGTTTTCCTCCTCGTCACCGTCGTCGTCGACGTCCTCGGAGGGAATTTAAACTGCATTTGGGTCAACCTGACCTCCGCCTCTCATGTGTTCCGACTTTGGCGTTCCATTACTACACCGGAACGGTGGCGTCTTGACTCTCGACCTCTGCTGCTGGAATCTCCAGATTCCTCTGAAGGCACCGGTGTGCTCACTAAGGCTCTATCATTAGTTCTTCGTGAGCTAGAAGGTTCAGTATGCTCTCTGTGAGCAGCTCCAGCTTTTCTTCTGGCCTTCTTGGGCTATTTCTCAGCATAACGGTTTGCCCTTCTGCGCTAGACGTCGGGTGAGGAGTATCGTGGATGGCTACGTACCCGGAAATAACTATATGAACCTATTTTTTGTCGATTTTTCTACTTATTTAGGTGCCTGAAGACACCATAGCGCACTCTGTAGCACTCTCTCTTGGCTCCTTACACTCCTAGCACTTGAGTTCTTTCACGTTATATGATTTCTACCTTGTACTGGAAGCCCTGACGATTCAGAAGATGCTGCAGACGACCTTGTCGTGCATATTTATTCAGATGATTTTTTCAGAGTTCATGGTCCACACTCGACATGGCTCCAACAGGCGGACCACAGAAGCGCACGGACCTCATCTTCGAGTCGTTGTCCAAGGGCTACAAGTGAGTTTTTCGCTTAATTTTTTCATAGTTTCTTCCCGTTTGCAATTGTCTCGACAATAATAGCTGCGCTTAGTCCTCAGATACGCTTGTAATTGATTGTATTTAGAAATATACTATTAAAGAGTCAGGAAATAGTCTGTTCTATCAACAATGAAGGAGCCTTACTTTGCTGGAGTAAATGTGCTTAAAGTTTGATTCGTTGTGATTTTTGGGGCATTTAATGCTCACTCGGACGCTGTATAATTATTGCCTAATCGACTATCCGTTCCCACGCTAGAATGGAATGCCTGGCGCATTCATAAACGGCAGGCTATCGCCCTCATTTACCTGAGTCTCTGTACTTCTGCTCCACAATTGAAATATCTATTAGCAGCGTTGCTAAATGGACAGCGGAGTCACTTAATGTTCAAGATTGCGCCATGCATTCGACTTCGGACCATGGGTGGTGTGGCCTCATGTCTTGCTTGGAATGTCCACTAGACCAGTTTTGACATAATGAACCATTGATGTATTATTGGTGTTCTATTCTTATCATCTAAGCTTTCTGCTGTTTAACAAATTTTGAGAACTAGAAGATCTGCTTGGAATCGGTGCTCTTTAGGGACTGCACTACACCAAGCAATATTAGCACTTTTAGTGGTCGCCGTTTCGAACGGTATCGTTTTGTTGGGGAATTGGAAGAAGATAGGACGGTCTATGTCGCGAATGTGGGCAGCATCAGGGGTGGGATCGCACCAACCAATCAGAGCACTGAGTACGCCAGCCAATCAGGGTACTGATCGTAGATGACGTTCGCCTCTGAATGGTGCAGTCATTCGATGCGGTTCCATTGGCTGGCGCGTCCCTACCTCCCGGTGCTGCCTATATTCCCGACTAGAACCGATTCGGCTGGCGGGCGTGACGCTGTAGGGTTTGATTCCGCGCCAAGACTAGCAAAGGCCTCCACTCCTTGTCGGAGATGCTAAGGATCAGTCGTAGGACGTCGATTAATGAATTTGTAGAATTGCGCATAACGCAGTCGGACAAGGCGCTGGCTGTTGTGTGCACACAAAATCGATTCAAGGTTCGAATCCTTTATTTCTCCGGTGTCCTGCCTAGATAGAATAGAACACTGTCCTTGAGGCACCGATTGGTGGTCAAGGCACGTCATTTGTATGGACTGAGTATAGTTCAAATCCATACAGGTGGATGTAGAACCAAAATGCATGGCGTATCCGCAAAAGCTTTCCATATTTCTATATTTTCTCCAGTTTTACCTCTATGGGGTTAGGGAATTAGTGTCTTCTGTGGGTCTTCTTAACCACAACCCACAGCTAGGTGTCGATTCTGCTGTCATTAGAGAGTTCCATCTTCAAAAGTAGCTGATTCTGAATTTTTTGATTACAAGTTCCATGACATAACGTGCAGGTGTTGTGCATGGCGCAACCTAAACAGAGAATGATTTTTGTCCGTTGTGATTGCGCAGATTACCTAAGAGCTGTGTTAGTTTCTTTTTGGCTTTTTAAAAAATCTTTTCTTTTGTTCAAAAATCCGAAAACTCCAAGTGATTGTAATTTGCGAATGAAATGATTTGAAAGATGCTGGGGATCTGGTCGTTAATGTGGCCTACATAGAGGGGCGGGAACGCGCCATTCCAACCAGATCTTACCAAATAAGCGACCGAGTGAGGGGCGTATGCGGTCCGTGCTGTGATTAGCCCACTTGTTCCCACATGCCACCCATTTAGGCCATATTAACGACAAGTGCCGCTTCTCGCCAATATGAACCTTATCCCGGCCTGTTACTGTCAGTGAGTTTTTCCTGTGTGGGGGCAGTAGAGCTACTAGCCTATCACAAGCAGCAGATATTCTAGTCGTTAATGTGGCCTTCATGGGGATGGGAACACACCAGACCAAACAGGCCACATCGAATGGGCATTTCAACCGGGGAGGGACGTGAACGGTCCGTGATCCGAATAGCTGTGGTTAGCTCGCGCGTTCCCACCTCTCACGTAGGCCATTAACGACTAGTTCCGCTTCTGACCATTATGACTATCTTCGAATTCTGCCTGGGCGGGTGCAGTGTATGAACCAGCCAATCAAACCACTTGATGAAGAGCTCAAGGGTGGAGTGTGTGGTTCGCAGGGCCTCATGTCTCAAAGTTGGGCACCATTGAGAGGTGGGAATGCGCCAGCCAATTGTTACCAATCAGAGCATCCAACGAATGCGCGTTAGCCAATCAGGGTATGGGCCGTTTACTCCTTCTCTGAACACGTACTCGATGCGGCTAGATGGGCTGGCGCTTCCTCACTTCCCAATGCTGCCCACATTCGCGACATGGAGCCCTTGTTACATTTCAAGTAGCTGCCAACCTTATTTCTATGTATCTGTTTGAGACAAGAGGATGTGCTAGCCTTCAATACGTTCTATGGAGGCATTGCATTGTTAAAAACGGTCATTATTTTCGCCTCAACGACTAGCAGACCCGAAGCCTTGTCTTTCCAGATCGTTCATCGCACAGTACTCCGACGAGGTGCAACGGCTCCGCGACGAGCTAGCCGACGCCAGCGCCACGCAGTCGAAGCGCATCAAGGATGTGAGTTCTGCTGATCCACAACCGAGCATGCCTGGCGCTGAAGGGTGTCCAGGAGTGCTCCTCCTACCAGTCCGCTTGCACACACACAGTAGGGGGGGGGGGGTGGTCTGGTCAGCCACCACACATTCTGGCCGCATGTGTGTGTGTGCGTGTTGACCTATCGAATTACCCGCCACCTTGTTGTGTCGATCGGGCGGCGCTCATTCGTTTCGTGATCATCATTCCGGAGCTAGTACTGCCCTATAGATTCTTGGGGGCGTGTAGCGCAGCTGCTAGGAGGTGCCGACTCACTTACGCGGCAAAAAGATCGATTCTTGGCCCGATAGAACACTCAGACGAAGCCTTCATGACTGTTTTGCGCAGTGTTTTTTATCTCCTCTGCAGGTGCATATAGGCGTGTTCACGTTGTTAGTAGTAAATGGGCGGAGCCCTGTCGTGGGCAGGGCGGGACTTTGGAAATATGGGCGGTGCTCTGGTGGCATTTACGTAAACCTTGGCTCACTTTCGCTCGAAGTTCAGTTTTCCCCTGTTCACATTGTTTCCGAATGCAGCTGCAGGTGGATTTAGTTCGACACCAAATGGGCGGGGCCATGTCTTGGACGGGGCGGGAATTTGGAAATATGGGCGGAACTCTGATGACGTTACTTACGCAGAAATTTTCTCACTTCCGCTTGGAATTCGATTGTTTTTTTTGAGATTGTCTCCGAATGTAGCTATAAGTGGCAGGTTTACTTGGAAACCAAGTGGGCGGAGCCATGTAATACACTGGGCGAGACTTTGACAATCTGGGCAGAACAATCGTGCCGCTACCTAACCAGGCGTTGAATCACTTTCGCTCGACATTCAATTATTCGGTGACGGTCGTGTCTCCGAGTGCAGCTCTTGGTAACTCCATCTTGGCAAGAAGTAGGCGGAGCCATGCCGTGGACTGGTCGGGAGTTCAGAAATAAATATGGGCGGGATTCTAGTGGGGTACTTTTGCAAGTATTGCCTCATTTTCGCCTGAAATTCAATTTTTCTTTGGTGAAGTTGCCTCCGATTTTAGCTGTTGGTAGGTTTACTTTAGCGCGGAGTGGGCGGGGCCATGTTGTAGACTGGGCGTTACCTCGAAAGTATAAACGGAGTTCTTCTTATGCCATCAACGTAAGCACCGTATAGTACCGTATAGCCTCAATTTTGCGTGAAATTTAATTTTTCTTTGTCTTCGAGTGTAGCTAGATAGGTAGTTTTACTTCGGTAAGAAGTGGGCGGAGCTATGTATTAGCCTGGGCGGGACTTTGACATTGTGAGAGGAGATGGCACCGCCTAACCAACATTAGTTCACTTTCACTCGAAATTCGTCTGCCTTTGAATAAGGATATACGTTCAGTTTTGCGGGAAATAGGCGGAGCAATGTTGTACGCTGGGCGGGAGTTCGACGGTGTGGGCGGGACTCTTATGGCGCAACTTATACAAATATTGGTTCTCTGAATTTCAACTTTCTGTTTTAAAATGTTTCTAGAAATCGGTACAGCTAGGCCTTTATTAGGGTGCGAAGTGGGCGGGGCTGTGAAATAAGCTGGGCGGGACTTTGACAATATGGGTGGATCTAGGGTGGTAGTTCTAGGTCTGCTTCTTACCCTGACATTGACTCATTTTCGCTTGAAATTTAATTTTTCTTTGTTGAACTTGTCTCCGAACCTAGCTGTGGGTAGGTTTGCTTTGACACGAATTGGGCGGAGCCATAGTGTGAACTGGGCGGGGCCTTGATAGCGTTACTTACGTAAGCATTGGCACAACTCCGGTTGAAATTTACAATGTTTGCTTCGACCCTGTTTTCGAGTTTAACTACAGATAAGGCTGAAAGGAAATGGGCGGGACCATGTTTTAGACTGGGCGGGACTTTCATAATGTGGGTGGAACTCTTGTGACACTCTAGAATCTACTCTAGAATTTGCTCATTTGTCGTAGATATTGCATTCTTCTGCGTTGCTCTCATCTATGAATATAGCAATAGGTAAATTCACCTCAATACGGAGTGGGCGGAGCTATGGTGCGGATGGTGCGGTACTCTGATGGCGTTACATACCTGTGCAAGCGGTCAAAACTAAATTCTTCTGTGTTGATGTCGTCTGTACCTAACGAATCTGCCTATATATTTATACAGGCTGTTCCTTTGATTCCAATATCGCATACTGTAAACGTACAGTATCCGTTTCCAGGAGATCTTTCGTGCCGAAGCGGGTCTGCAGCTGTACGAGGCGCACAATCAACGGCTCACGAAACTCTACGAGAAGTATCGTTCCGGTGCCTACAACCGACTGAAAGGTAGGATTGCTTTTGTCTCTGTTTCGCAGTTGCGAATATAATGGCCGATTGGTCACTAACACTTTTCTCCAGTGATCTCGTTCTACGTTTTTTCTTTTTTGTTACTTTCGAGAGAAGGAATGGCGAAGATGATTCTAGTCGTGAATGCGGCCTACATAAAAAGGCGAGAACGCACCAGCCAATCACGACATTCACTAACTATGACCACTGTGGGTGATACGCCCGCTCGACGCGGCTTGATTGGTTTGGCAAGTCCATTCCATTTATGCAGGCCACGTTAGCGACTAGAAGGTAGTTCATGCCCCTCTGCAACTCATAGAACTTGACTGAGCAAATGGAAGAAATTCAAGGCAGTGTCCAATTCTCGTGTAACATGGTCCGAGTTCCGTTCCAGGCCCAGCTATGTGCTGTCCTTCTCCGAGGCGTTGTCTGTTTCCCCGGAAAGTACCTATTTTTGTGCTCTTTTTGTGTTTTCGGAAGATAGTGGCATCGATTTCGGGGAAATCTACATAGTCGCCTAGGAGTACGTCGTGCATCTTATTGGTATGGTGTGTCCACCCTCCTCATGTAGGCCATACTAGCGACCAGTACCGTGAAAATTGTACACGTTCCTCGACCATTGACTGAACCTGACAGTGGGTTTAGGGAAGGAACTGCAAGACGTGTGCCATGCTGGGACAAATTAAACAGATCGGTCACATACCGCATCCCCTTCTTGTGTCCAATTATGCCTCTCCTCATTGGCGCATTGTCTGTTTCCCCGGAATGTACCTATTTTTGCGGTGTTTTCGAGCTTTTTGGAAGACGATAGCTTCGATTTCGAGGCAATCCAGTCGTCTTGGAATGTGCTGTGCATCTAAACTCTACGGAGTATTGTTTGGCTGTCCATATTGGGTCATCATAGATTCCATGTCAACTTGGAGCCCTTTCTCCTATTTTTTGTCACTTCTTCCGTTTCATTTAAGGGTCGGTCCTACTCGTCGACTTCTATCCCATCATTGCTTCCGTAGCAAACCTTTCCTTCTGTGGACGTTCTGAACCCGCTCCTTTTCAGACGTGCGATTCTTCCAGTAGCTTCTGAAGTCTCCGAATCACCGCGCCGCCTCGTCATCGTTTATCGGCTGCTCGTTTGCTTTGCTTTCCCGGCCGAGCGACGGTTCCAAGGCGATACACACACACAAGAATCGCCGCCAGTCGTTCGTCGCCGGTCCTAGCGACTGTGGTCTTCGTCCGTCCATTCGTCGGTCAACAACCGGCGCTTTTGTCGTTCAGTTCGACGCCATGTTGTCGACAGCCGACGGTGGTTTTCGTTGTTTTTCGTCGCTGACCAAGTTCGGAACACATTCCATCCGTCAAGTGGCTCTTTGTCATGCTTCATGGCGCACTTAGCTAGCTAGTCAGCCTGATTAGTTCAAACACCTCACCCAGCTTCTGGGAAGCTTAGGTGGAGGGGGGTGGGGAGGGGGTGTCGGGGAATTTGGTGTAATTTTCCTGCTGCAGGTCTCCCACTTCGTCTGGATTTCTTTGGCAAGTAGACCTTTGATTAAGGCTGTGACTAGCGGTCCAGACTATGGCCAGGAGAATGTGCCGAACCTCCGAATTTTCGGGATTTCAGGACTACTCCGGCGCTGGAATGGCGCTTTAGTTTTTTGTTTTACTTTTTTACTCATTCATTTTTTATTTTTTAATATTTTATCTTAGTCTGGCTTTTTATAGCGAAATAGGACTTGTTTTACCCTCCTCAGATAAGTCCTGTACCATTCACCGATCCCAGAGAGTGGAAAGCTTGGCTGGTCGGGGCGGGAAATCCGAACCAGGAACCTCGATTCGGAGTGCAGAGGGCAGCTGCGGATGATAATTAGTATAAGAGTAATTAAGGATGAAAATCGGCGGCTTTCAATCCTTAGGTCGATGCGAGGCCCTGGTCGCGAATGTGGACAGCACGGGAGGCGGGAACACGTCAGCCAATAAGGCCACATGGAGTGGGCATGCCAGTCAGGCGGGCGGTGCTCTGATTGGTGCTGGCACGTTCCCAGTTTCCGATACTGTTCACACTCCCGACATGGACCTCAACCAATCTACCGAGCTCTGTTTGGCCTGGGCGGGAGTCGAACCATGTGGATCGATTCGAGGTCATAATGTGCCCCGGTTTTGCATGTTACGGCCGTCTCGGCGCTCACACATCCAGATAACGCCTTCATTGAACATCTGTAGCCATCTAGCGGAGATCCTCAGCGATTCCTAGAGCGCCTTCGGATCTTCTCAATCAATCTTAATGGGGATGGGCGGGGCGTAATGTTCTCACGGAAGCGTTCTTTGGTGGATTTTGTCTCATTCTCTCCTTTGGGCCTTCACCAAGGTAGCTTTTGCTCATTGGGAATATCGTGCTGATCATGGCTTCCGCTTTGATGGAGTTCTATCTCTTCTTGAGAAAATTCTGTCTTGAATTTTCCACCGGAAAAATATTGTAGAGATCCTTGTGATGGACTTCTTCGCTGTTTTTTTCATTATTTCGGTTATTTTTTATTTGATTCTTTGCTGCTAGACCTGGATATTCTTCTCTTTAACCTGCTCATTACGCTACAACTCCAATCCTTTCCTGGTCCATATGATTAGACCGCTCTAACAGCTCATCTGACTGCCCCTGAAACACCACCCATTTTATCCGTGCCAGCCAAAAATTAGCAATATCTAAATCAATATTGATTGCCTACTGGAGAACCAATAGCTAGTACACTGCTTTTATTCTTAGACCTGTTTTTTAAATTTTCTTTTGGTGTTTATTAATTCTAGGGACAAGTCAAATTGCACTTGCTTATGCTTTCTTTGTGAACGCACCTGGCTTGCCCAATTAAATAAATAAATAAATATTGATCGCTATCGATTAGTTAGTGATGTTGTTATAATGTTCACTATCTGTCGAGCTAATACTCCGGCTGACATATCCACACGGCACCGCAGTCAGTCGATTCTGCGCAAAAATCGATTGGATCGTAACGCATGCCCGATCGATAGTGTGTAATTGTTGTGAATCGATCGATCGATTGATGTTGCGAATCGATCGATAGTGAGTAATATTCATCGGCCATTATATTTGCGATTTTTTTGACGATTTTCACTAGATGAATGGTTATCCACAGCAGCACGAGCCGACCTTGGCGCATTTCCTCTCGGTGTTGTGTCGTTGTGACAGACGCATGGACAGACAGACAGACAGACATAAGAAGAAGGACAGACGGATGGCTTAGGTCTTTGGTATGTCTTTATAAACTGATATGCCTGTACCTGGCGACTAGTAGCTCGAACAAAATTCTAGCCAGTGATCGATAATATCGATTGTTATTGATTTACTGTGGGCGCTTGTAGCGCAGTCGGAGAAGGTGACGGCTGTCGCGTGCACCCGATACAAGGTTCCTGGTTCGGATTTCCCGCCCAGGCCAACGAAGCCTTCCATCCTTTCGGGGTCGGTGAATTGGTATCAGACTTGTCTGGGAAGGATAGAGTGCTAACTTGTTCATTGCAAGTCATTGTATGGCCAAATACGCATTCAAATCGCCTCCACGACATCTCGTAGAAGTAGAATGCGTGGCGCATCCCAAAAGGGATTGAGTAACGCCGTCCTTTATCGTTTATCCTATATCGATTTATTGGTCGACAGTGTCCATTTATTGTAAAACGAACTCACCGCCTAACATATCCACGCGATACCATTTTCAGTCTGCTCAAAAACCTACAAAATCGATCGATAAATCATGTCCGATCGATAATAAGTGATTGCTGTGAATCCAGTCAATCGGCGAATATATTCGCGTAGTGATTTTCGTCACAAGAATGGTTATTCCTAAGCAGCGCGGTCAGTGCTACCGAAGTCCTTTCTCTGGTCATTGTGCCGTTGGGGCGGACGGACGGACAGACAGACGAACAGACAGACAGACGGACGGTTAGAGCTGTCAGGAGCATGTGTCGCGTTCCTCCCTCGCCTCCGCTCTTCCAGCAGTCGTCATGTCCCTTTAGACGTTTTTCGCTGGCGTTTTTCCTCTTCGAGTGGTGGTAACTCGTCGTCGTGGCGTCGTCGCACAGCACCCCGTCTCAATTACAGTCAATCTTCAGCGAGTTCTTCCGCGACATCGTCGTCGACAGTCGATACTTCCCTGCTTTCCACCGCTGGCCAGCTCCAAGACCATCGTTATTCCTGGGACCGCTTCTGCTGATTTCATCTGGCCACTCCACTCCCTTCAGAGCTCGTGGAGGCCTTCTTATTCGGTTCTGCTCCAGATGTCTTCACAGGTTTTCTTCTGGTTCCATAGAGCGAGGTCGTTTAGCTGTGGGAATATGGACTCAAAAAGAATCCTTCAATACTGAATCTCGCTCCGCGACATTTTGAGCGCACATGAAGCAGTTGGAGGAGATGCCGGCTCTTGCGTGCACTCACAATCGATCCATGGTTCGTGTCACGCCCACGTCACTTAAAGATTCTATCCCTTTGTGGTCGATGGGTTGGAACCAAATGAAACACCACTGACTTGTCCATCGGCTGGCCACCGCAAGTCATTATGTCAGCTAAAAGTGGGTTCAAATCGACTCCACGATTTCCTGTCGAGACGGAATGCGTGGCGCGTTCCGTCAACCAATTGATTGAGACTTCACCGCTTATTGAATCACTTCCTAACAATGTCTGACATTGGGTTTTATTTTTTAAATTAAATTATTTTTATTAATTCAATTTTTATTTTAAATAATTTAATTCTTTTATTTATTTCAATTTTTACACCCAAATAGAGGTTTGTCCACACAACAACACTTTAACTTTATATGTTTTATTTTTATATTTTATCATTTATTTATACCATTTTATACGAAAGATCTGCTGAGGTCCTCCTGACGTCGCAAGACTTCCCATTTCGTCGTGCCGAGACGAGACGACGTCCCCTTGTGCTTGCCAAGGAGTTCATTAGCTCGCATGAATGATCTCGTTCCACACGAGTCGTTCGGGTCGTTTGAGGGAGGCGCGCGGACCGGCTTAGAAGTTGAGGAATGTTGCAGTATCTGTCCCAGGCTGGCTTCTTCTAGCTGTTCAATCTGGCTGACGTTCCAGATTGCAGCAGCGAACAGAAGTACCCGCACCCCTCCCTCTCGCTGGTACCGCGTTTGGGTCACATTTTAGGGGTCGGATTCGTTAACACTTATACCTTCCGCTATGCGGAGTATAGGGGGTATGCGCACCCACGATGAAGCATTCATGGTAAATCTTACCCGCCACATCGTGAGTACATACTCGACGATCGTCGCGGGTATACCAGCGAGGATTCCGCGCCCCATTGACAAAATGGTGCTCCAGTGAATCACAGTTTAAAACCCCTCAACGGTGCCATATGACAAACCATTGCATGGCGCACCCTAATCGGATGCTCTGCTTATTTTTCCCTCTTTTCCTTTTCCTTTTCTTTTTCTCTCTTTTCGTATAAATGCAAAACTTACAATGGCCACATCTATTGTGATGAGTTGTGCGGAACTTGTCGTTAGTGTGGCCTGCATGGGGAGGAGTCATATCAAATTAAGATTACCAATCAAGCTACATCGATCGGACACTAAGGCTCCGTTTATACTTCGACGCTGAGCGACCCGACGCCACGCATTGTGGCCACATTGATCGGGCGACATGATCGATCAATTTGCTCACAATGCGTGGCGTGGCGTCGCTCGGCGTCAGAAGTACAAACGGGGCCTAAAACAGGGGGTACGGTCGTAGCGCGTGTTTGGTCGGTACTCTGGCATTGACTGGTACATTCCCGTCCCTCATATGGGCCAAATAAACGGCAAGTACCCCTCTGCGCTTTTTTTTGAAGAATAAGAACTATCACCAAATGCAAGTTGATCTAGGTAAGATGAGTCTGGTTTCTCCCACGAATTTCTCCAGCTGATGACCGAAGTAACTCCGGTCACCACTGGGAGTAATTCCGGTCACCTGTCGGTGAATTGTGTTCGCCAGCTTTCTTTCTCTTCCTTTTCTGTACTGCTTTAAGTGCGACGCTTTAAAGGATGAACAGCCATTCTGACGTGTTGCGCCGAACTAGTCGCGGATGTGGCCTACGTTAGAAAGGAGGCTTTATCGCGTCCGTAGATCGCGTGACGCCGCATCGAACCCGGGGGTGGGGCGAGAGCTTGTACATTCAGTGCCCCTCCGCACTGGTCTCCTTTTATCCCCGTTGTGTGCCAGAGTGATCCAGTGGATCCCTTTCGCTCGAGGGACGCGAAAGGCGTAATATCACCTATTTATTGTTTTTTTAATTATATTATGCACTCATAAAGATGTGCTTAAGAATCGTAGGGCAAAAAACAGTTAACCTTTGGTGACAGACACAGGAACTGGCGTATTCGGATCAGGGGTGGAGTATTGGATCTATCCTACTGGGGGGGGGGAGTTCATGCGGTCTTTGAAATTAAACTATTTGCAGGGGCGATGCACTGAGCTAGCGTACGAGAGGACCTTCCCATGGAGTTCCTAGTCGGGAGGGGGTGTTCTCCTATTTGTGTTTGTTTAGCGCCCCCCCCCCCCTCCGATCAGGATGGATCTGGAGCATCTTCTACATTTCGATCGTTATTTTCTAATCATTTTCTTGTGTCGTGGGCGAATTCCGCTACCAAGGTCACGAATACTCTGATCGTTATGAATGCAGCCAATTCCACAGGAAGTGCGAGGAAGTGCCAGTTCTTTCGACGGAGAGATTGGCTTCGCCCTTCCCATTTCGACGCGCTTACCCCTCTCTAATGAGCCCGTAAAAGGTGATGGAACTACACCACACCGCTTAACCGGATTTCGAGTTCTTCGACGGAGAAGAACGTGGCTGCTTTTACAACTGTAGCGCTTCTTACGGAGCAATCGGTGGGCGGGGCTTTGGAAGAACGCTCCTCCTCCTCCTCCTTCTCCTCCTCCATCCATATCTATACGTTCATGCAGAACTCCATAAGTTGTCTCAGAGGTCTTTCTTTTCTTCCTCAGGCTAACTGCTGTCCGGTGCGGTAACCTGAAGATTCAGAATGTGTTCTGTACGGAAGTGTCTTGGATTATCGTCTCTCGTTGACTCTTCCATTAAGTTTGTTAGCCCGAGATTGTAGCCGCTTCTCTTCTGAGGCCAGATTCATCAACCACTTACCGGCCGGTAACGGCGAAAAGTGCCGCCAAACCCCCGATTAGACATTCAACAGCATCAGGTTTTGCGGTACTTTTTACCGTTACCGCCCGGTAAGCTGTTGACGAATCTGGCCCTTAGAGTCGGATTCATCATTATTGGAACGCGGGGGTAGAAGATACCCATGATATGCCTGCCATTCATGGGTATCTACTACTTCCATCCATCCATTTTCCCTCATTACGCATCCCCTTACGCACCGATTAGCGGATATACTGCTAGGCGGAGGATACTTGACAACCCTCGTGGGTATCTCCGCATACCCCAGGGTTTCCTCACCTTTAACCCGAGAAGAGTGAATCCGGGGTCTCTGGTTGTTTTTTTCTTTTCCCTCACATTGTTTGCTCTTTTTGGGGTGCGCCATGTCTTCCTGCTGAACCGAAAAGTGCACTGCCTATGTTCCTGAACTACAGAAGACCTACAACGGGACGAGATCTTCTGTCTCCTCCATCTCTATGGTAGTCCTAGTCGCAGCGTCGAATTTCCGAATTCCATGGCGCCTGCTGCCACTGCGCCTCACGGACTCCTAAACGTCGGTTGAGCGGTTCTTGACTGCACTTCAGACGGAAATGAAGCTCGGCGTTAGTCCATTCCTTTGTGGTATGCGCCACGCATTCTACTTCTACTTTGGGATGTGGTGGAGTCGATTTGAATGCGTGTTTTGCATATATTGTACAATGACTTGTGGTGGCCAGCCGACAGACAAGTCGAGTGTTTATCTTTTCCGGACAAGTCTGCTACGAATTCAACAACCCGGAGGGATGGAAGATTTGGTTCTCTCGTGTGGAAATCCGAACCAAGGACATGAAATTTGGTGCACGTGACAGCCTTCGCCTTTTTCGACTTCGCTACCATGCGTCCATGAATATACAGCGACGTTTAATAGCTTAGCGCTGAGCCAGAACCTTGTCGTGGCATGACAGGGTTCTGGCTCAGCTCTTTGACGAGGAGCTGATGCCTGGTCTTCAGGCACGTCCTCTGCTGGCCGCTTCGTCCGGACACGTCTTCTGATTTGTTCGGAATGCGAAGCTGTGGTGTTGGCTAGAAACCCCGGATTTTCTCCTATTTTTAGCTGAACTATGCATAGCACAGTGGAAGAGGCGCCGACTCTTATGCGTGCCTGCAATCGATACTTGGTTCGGTTCCCGCCCAGCGTAACTTGGTTTTCAGTCCCCCCGTGGTAGCTTAGTTAAATGCAATGCATCCAGAGAAGGATGGACTACGGTTTTCTGCCGGCAGGCATGGAAATTGATCGTATAGGCGAAATGCGCTTTCAAACTGCTCCACGATACTCTTTACAAGTCCAATGCGTGGCGCATCCCACAGTAATTGGATGTGATCGAAAAAGCCACGATGATCTTCTTTTCGACATAATCTTGAATCTTTGACATTCAGAAGCGGCGATTTCGGCTTTTTCAGCTACAATAGCTATCAGCTGAATACGCAGCCGCTAGAGTAGTCGTTAATGTGGCCTACATGGGGGCAGGACGTGCTAGCCAATCACACCACCGACCGTATGTGCGCTAGCCAATCATAGCACCATCCGTGCACGATCTGAGTGGTGCTCTCATTCAATGGGGATAAGTTTAGAACGTTTCCCTCGCATTGTAGGCCAAATTAGCGACTTGTGTACCGCGCAGAATTCTTTGTAGAACGTTGGGATTTTATTGTAACCGCGAGTCAAATTAGACGAAGAGTTTGCATGTGTGATGGTAAACCCTTTTGTAGACCGCATTTCGTTTTCACTAGTAACGTCTCTATGTCCTAGTTTATAGTTGCGCCCCTGCGCGGCGCGGCACCGTAATCGCAATGGATATTGATCAGGCCTCGCCAAAAATCGATACCTATGGTGACGGTGATGCTACGTTACGTGGCTGCGTAAGTATAAACTAGGGCTCTCTCTCCACTCTCCTAAATCAAATCTCTTATTATTGGTTTATTTACCCAAGTTTGAGGTTAATGATTGAGTGTACTTGTTGAAGGTTAGTACGTGCTAGTATTCGTAGATATGGTGAAGATCCATATAGTGGTAGAAGATATTGACGTTGGAACTCTTGTCTTCAGCTGTCTGTCGGCTTGTCGACAGTCAGCCTTCGATTTCTGTCCTACGTGTTCTCGGAACTGAAACTTGGACGTCAGATTCTCGTCCTTGGAGCCTGATTGCTAAAGCATGTGGTCCTGTGCAGTTCCGTGGCGCCTCTAGGTCGTTTCAGCTGCTCATCCGGTAGCCGTCCAGTTCTCAGCGGCTCCTCGTTCAGGACTTAGCCTCAATCCGAGCGCTTTTTCGCGGTGAAAATTCCCACCAGCCGGCCATGTTCCCCACACGACGAAAAACCCGAACCGATTCTCTCGGAGAGTCAGAAGAAGTGAAATCGAAACGTCCGCCTCCAGTGCTCCTGCACTCCTCTTCTCGAGCTCATTGTAGACGTGATCGTCCTTCAGAATCGCTTATTTTTTCAGCGAAATCGTCCAGCATCACCGATCTCCGCGCCGCCTTCACTGGCAAGACGGTCGATCGAGCAGCGGCCGCGCTCGAGATGGAGCTCGAGAACATGATGGGCAGAATCGTCGTCGACGTTAAAGGTATGTACGCGGCTGTTACCGTATACCAGGCGTCCTTTAAGGTGGACCCACTGAGGCCTTTAATTTTTACTTTTCTTGTTCTTGTTCTTCAGCCTTTTATAAATACTAGGATGTCATGGCCGTTCTCAGCTGTTTTTTTTTTTGCAGCTCCTTTTGTGTAACTTAGATTACGCCATGCACTGCATTGGCAGCCGGTATTGCAGATGTTTGAAAGGTCAAATAAGAAACGCTGTTACTTTTGACTTAACTGCGTTTACTTTTAGGATTATCGGAGAGTTAGTGGGCTGTTCGCTGACCTAGTCGATTGCTTAGATACCTAAAATTTTGGTATTAATATGGTAACCTGAATAGATCACGATTCGTTGATCAACGATAGACATTATACTAACGCTTTTGAGAAATTTTAATCGATTTTATTGGACGAATAAATGAACAAATAAAATCGATGTCGAAAAATTTCAATCGAAATGATCAAACGATTTTATTCGGTCTTTATTTCCTCGAATGATCGAATATCGAATAAGCCCAATTTTTCGTTTTTTCGATTAATCCCATAGTCGAACAATTTATTCGAATCTGGTTCTGTGCCTAAAGATTTGAAGTGTGTTCGATATTCGAATGAAATTATTCGATTTTCGAATATTCGAGTATGGCTCCCTTTCGACGTTCGAATTCGAACGAGTATTCGAAATTCTAGAAATATCGAATATTCGACTATTCGATTTATTATTCGAATAAATTATTCGAATGTACAGGGTGTGTCAAAAAATGTATACACTGTTTGAAACATGATTACTTTCTCACAGTAAAGGTAACAAGAAGTTGAGTGTTCATATGAAAGCTTAAGAAAATAGAAATTTTGGGATCTATCCTAGTCCGGGGGCCACATAACTGAAAGGTAGGTAACTAAACGAATTGAGACTTACCGAGCGGCGCCTAGAGAACGAGCTGGACCCTAAAAGAAGCGAAAAACAAACGAACAAAAAAATAAAAAATCGCCGCGGTTTACAACCGTCTCGCCGGGCAAAGAACGACTTAATGGAGGCATGCTGCGTGCTGTTCGCCGGCTGACATGTCATAACCAGGATCTGACATGGTGAATAGGGCGCATGGAGCCGCATGCCGCGTGCTGACCGCCGCCTGACATGTTATAACCAGGACCAAACATGGTGAGGAGGGCACACAACCTTGCCTGCTTACAACCGCAACGAATATAATTTTTCGTTTTTTCTTTGTGACTTTTCTTGTTTTGGGTCCTATGTTGTTCTGTAGGAGCCGCTCGGTAAGTCTCAAGTGGATTTGTTACATATAATACTTTTTAGTTATGTGCCCCCCCCTAGATCCGAAATTTTCTGGCATATGAGCGCTATGTTTTGAGGTGGCGGTTGCGTCATGCACTCATCTGAATTCTTGCGTTCTATACTCGATTGATTGTGTTTCGCCTGATTACTTTTTCGCGGCCGTATCCATTGATTTGTGCTCCTTTTAAGGTTGAAAACTTAGAAACACCACTGCTTGGGAAAATGCAGAGTATCCTAAAAATGCAGGTACTATTTGAAAGTTTCTAACTATTCTGCTGATGAAGCTTTTGAGGATTTTTGAGATTCATATGAAGGCACAGGATGACTTGAGTACCTATGGCAAAATAGTTTCTGTTTTCTGACTAATTTAGCCCGTTTCCCCAGAAAAAAAAACGGAAAAAAATGCCCAAAATGGCCAAAAAATCAGAAAACAGAAGTTCTGTTTACGGTTGCCCACTCTGTGTCGCCTATCGTCCCGTTGATCATCGACTTGCTCGAGCGGGCGTCAGCAGCATCTCCATTCATCTCTGTCGCGTGCCAAAGTGCTCCAATGTATCCTCCTCGCTCGAGTGACACGAAGAGCGTCATATCGTTCGTTTTCAGGGCTTCCACGAAGAAGTCTGACCAACGCGTTTGTGGGCGTCCTGGTGTTCTCTGGACATCCCGTGGAATCTAGTCCGTGACGGACCAGCGGGTGTCGGCGAAGCGCGTTACGTGGCCGGCCCACCTAATTTTTGAACCTAAAAATCCAAAAAATGGGGCACATAGAAATTCAAATAGTCTCAACGACAACTATTAGAAGTGGAATGCGCGGCGCATTCGCAGAACACCGATTAGCGCTATGCTTTATCCTTTATCCTCAAAAATTTATGGACTAAGAGTTGAAATCTTTGAAAAGTCGAAGTTTTCTGCACAGCTTAAGAACGATGTCAATAGTCCGACGACGCTACGGTACGATAGGCCATCTGGAGACAGATGCAGGCTTTTCCTGTGGCGCCGACTTGCCTTTTTGCGTCAACAGCTGGTGCGCTCAGTCTGCTGGAAGGTGTTTTTCTTTCCAAAGGCAGGGAAGCCCGGACTGGCTTCATGACTACAGGATCTTCATTCGCTGCTATTCAAAGAAATGCCAAACAAGGGGCTCTTTGGACCATTCCTCGAAGATCAGGGGTACTTTGCCATGTACATATTAGGTTGTAACGAAATAAATGGCACTGAACCACTGTAATTTTAAACAGTTAATATCTCGGCTTGTAGGCAAGTCTATTAATCGAAATAAAAGCCTTCTGATTCTACACATCTTTGCCAACGTGACACAAGCTTTTTTATCCCGTAGCAAAAAAATCAGAAGTTCTGGAATTGACGAAATCTTCGAAGGCCCTTTCGGCATCCTGTTGGTATTTGAATATTTTCCCTACCAAGAAGTCGCCAAGATGCTTGAAGAAATGGTAGTCTGTTGGGAGAGGTCGGGAGGAAACGGAGGATGTGGTAGAGTTTCAATGCTCAGCTCATTCAATTTCTGCAACGTCATTCGTGCTACATGGGGGCGAGCATTGTTGTGCAGAAGGAGAACTCGCCTTCGGTTTACCAAGGCCGGCCGGATATCCTTCAACTTTTTCATCATTTCTTCAATTTCAATGCAGTACTTCTCTGCCGTGATGGATTCACCGGGAGGGAGGAAGCTGTGGTGAATAATTCCCTGCGAACACCAGCATACTGTCACCATTACTTTCTTTTGGTGCAGTTCCGGCTTCGCAAAAACCTTGGGGCTCTCATCGCTGTCCTCCCACTGTGCCGATCGTCGCCTGTTGTCGTACATTATCCATTTCTCGTCACAGGTTACGATGCGATCAAGGAGTGGGTCCGTTTCGTTCCGTAGAAGCAGTGCCGACGAGATCTCATATCGTCGGTTTCTTTGCTCCTCAGACAGCTCGTGAGGCGCCCATCTTTCCAGCTTTTTGGTCTTTCCAATTCCCTTCAGATGCCGGGCAGCTGTGTTGTGACTGACGCCAAGAACCTTCGGTATCTCCCTGATACCTTGTGGATCCTCCTCTACCACATCTCTCAGCTTGTCCTCATCAACATCCCTATGCCTCCCACGACCTTCATGTTCTTCCAAGCTCTCATCTCTATTCCGGAACTTCTGATACCAACGATACGCGGTCCGAATTGTGGAACATCCTTGACCGAATGCGGCGTTGATCTTCTCGTCCGCCTCCTTAGCTGTAGTGCCCAGCTTGAATTCATACAAGTAAATGCCTCGGATTACCCTTTTGTCCATCTGCAAAAAAGTCAATAAAACTCTAAAGTTTTCCTACTTTTACATAGAAAATTTGGTACTCACCGGTAGAGCAAAGTTTGCGCTTCTAAATGATGTGCCTCATGTTACGGTTTGTTCTTGATCAAACGCGTAAAGACGCGCCAAAAAATGGCGCCAGCCAGTGCCATTTAATTCGTTACAACCTAATAGCTAGGCTGCGTTTGACCATTGATTAAGAAGACGTTGAAATTCACGCTGTAAGACGCCCTGCTCATGCCTACAAGGTTGATGGTCGCCTTCCTGTTTCAAGATCTCGATTATGTCCCTGTGAACCCCATGTCCTTCCAGTCTTCACGGTCCCGGTCTCATCTGGGCTAAGCCTAAGCCTTCCGTCCCCTCAGGGTCAGTCATGCATATCCACCCCTCCCCCTAAGCGACAAGAACTTACATGAGCGAGATCCGAGGGAAGACGAGAACACACTCGAATGAGAGGCTGGTCTAAGGTGGGCTATTTTGGCACGCGGCAGAGACGTACGAGAGCCCTGATGCGCGCGCTGGAAGGCGCTGATTTAGTACGAGGCTTTTCTAGGGATATGATTGTGCACTGGGCTGTCCACTAACTGGCCTTCGTTTTCAAATACGAATTTCGCCCATTGTGTAGGCCAAATTCGTATTTGAAAAAATTAGCCTCCATGATATCCCTTAGAAGTGGACTGCATGGCGCATCCCAGAAGAGATTATTGATTATGACTGATCTTAAACCTTTTTTGCTGTTTACGTGTTTAATAAACTGGTGGGAGAATAGTTTGCCCGTTGGCGAGTAGGTGCCGACTGCATCGAACGGGCGCGCCACTCAGAGGGGCGGCGGTATACTAGCGGTGCTGCGATTGGCTGACGAGTTCCCGCCTTCTCATGTAGGCCACATCGCCGACCAGCACCTTAAGTTCTTGACAGGACTCGAGCCTGGTTCCTTCGCTATCTATACTAAGACGCTATCCGACCCAGATCCCTATAGTGAAGCCTTTCAGCGATCGTCGGCTTCGCCAGGATCGCCGCCGGCGACGTGTTCGAGGTCACGGTGAGACACGGGAATCAGAAGTGGCGCACACGGGGTCGTACGCAGCCGGATCGCTCGCAGAAGTGGGAGCGCTCGCAGGCGATCATGCAGTGCCTACCGAACGCCTGCATCGAAGTGAAGGTGAGTGACCCCTTCTGAAGCTGCTGAATTCGTGCTTGAATCCAGCTGTTCAGGTGGCCGAGGTGCGCATGTTCAAGACGAAGGTGTTGTCCGAACGATCGTTCGAGCTGTGCGAACTGTTCTCATCGGAGCCGCAACTTGTCACCATGAACCTGAACCAGATCGGCACCATAAAACTGCAGTTGGTCGTCACTTGGATGTGAGTTGTTTGACATATTCAGGCTCTTTAGACAGCTCCCGTTGACTACCGTAACCTCTGAAGAGCCTGGACTACGGTCCGATAATGGCATTCTTTGCGGAGATTATTGCACATCCAAAGCTCCCATTGGCTCCCACGCAAAAGTAGAATGCCCGGCGCACTCTCCGGCAATTGGTCAAAGTCACCACCTTCGAGATGGCCGCCGCTCAACCCTTGTACGAAACCTCATGAGGCCTGCGGTAATCAGAATAGAGGAAAAATTCGAGCGTGCTGGTTATAATCAGTCCCATTCCGGATTGAGCCACACACTCTACTTCCACGGGATATCTTGAACGCGCTTTGAATGCGCTGTTGACCTGTACAATGGCTTTCCGGTCCAGCACTCTCCAGTAGTTGCCTCTTTGAAGTCATGCTTGATGGCATTCACCTACCCTGGCTTGAATCTCAGTTGGCCTAGTCGCAGAATCGAACCAACGATCGATATGGAGTGCAGGTGAGAATCGCGGCGCCGCCTGGCAACAGTACCACCGTCCTGTATCCTGTATTTACCTTACTTTCACCTCACATGGGGAAATCTCTAGAAAGACTAGGTTGATCGATATTGATTTACAAATCAATACTCTTCACTTGTCAGAGAGCCTAAACGTCAGAAGTCATGCCGGCGTACAGAGTTCCCGATTCAAGCAACCGTTTCTGGACAAAAGTCAATAATATTGATCGAAATTTAGCGGCCGATCGATAATGAGTTATCGCTGTGAAGTCGGACCGCCGTGGCTCCTAATTGAACGGGTAGCCAGGTATGAATAGGAATCAGTTATAATAGTCGGTTGCGCCCTCGTTGAAGCCGTGCTAGTCGCAGCTGATTTTGCGCGGGCGCAGTGACAGACGCACAGACTGACCACGGCCCGGCAGTCCTGCTGTATATGGTAGCATCGTGCTCGTGAATGAAGGTCGAGAATTACAAAGCTTCCACGGATTTGTTCTGAAGCCTTTTTCATGAACAAAGACTGGTTCATATTGTCTTTCTCGGACATTATTTTTGCATCAGAGCGCTGTAGATGGTACTGTCACTGGATGTCCGTCCACATTCTCAACTTTATCATTTCTGATATCACTGGTTTCAGCCCTCTGCTTGCGTCACTGTCATCACTGAAGCCTCCTATGGCGCCGAAGCCGTCCAGTGATTCGGGTAATGAGACGATGGATCGAAAACCGCGGGTGGTTCTGAGGGAGAAGAAGCGCGGCTCAGCAGCCAGGTAGGTCAGACGCCGCCGTATGGCCTGTTCATACTTCGCGACGGGAGCGAGGGGAGCGATTGCTATGCCAGGCAAATCAAACGTATCGATTTTATCGCCCAGCAAAAATCAATACGTATTATTTGCCTGGGCGACCTACCGCTCCGGTCGCCTCTTGGTGCAGTACAAACAGAAACATAGTAGCCGTCTGACGTCTCCAGGAGAGGACATGCTGATTTCAGAGCCGCGATGAAAGACCAACAGTGGAGATCGTCGACCACCCTGCTTGACAGCATCTATCAAGACGTCAGCAAGACCATTCCAACGGTGGAATCGGTACGTTGCTTTCTTCCCCAGTGGGTGTGGTCGCCTTCAAGTGCACCTTTCAGATGTCGACGATGGATCTGCGTCGCTCTACGGCCTCTATAAGCCCCGTCAGACGGGCGGGACGTCGTTCGACCAGCATGGCTCACGTCGTCGGCACCCCATCCGACAGCCCGGAGAGTATCCGGGCGTTCAACAAGGGGTAGAGTCTACACTCCCTTAGTACTGTAGTGCTGCTACCGTAGTCTTAGCCCTCAGATGATACGGTGCCGTCTTCAGGTTCGGCAGCATGACGATCTCGGACGCGAGCAGTGACAAGTCGGCCACCTCGTCGTCGGAGATTCTGGAGACGGTCGACTTCCTGGTTCCAAGAGTGGATCGCCTGCTCAGTAACCAGTATCCCTCGATGAAGAGGCTCGTCGGTGCACTGAGGCAGTGGAAGGGAACTTTGCAGGTTGGTCGTTCGATCTGCTACGTAGGTTAAAAAAATCCCAAAAATCTAAAGCGGGTAGCTCGAGGGCTTTTAAAAATGCCCACCTATTCGACTCCTGGTGACCGGCATTCCTCCTGTAGTTCAACCCAGGAACATGTACATGTACGCTTATGTAGGACGATAGAGCACAGCCGTGGCGGAGTTAATTTCGGAACTCCTAGCGGTCAACTGCCGCTGAACTCCCGGTGAAGTGTGTAATTCACCGACAGGTGAAAGGATTTTCGGCCACCGGTGACTGAAATTCCTCCTGTAGTTCAACAGGATTATTATACTTGGGCACTTCAATCAGCCATGTATAAGGAGGTACTGAGAGGCAAGATCGAGCTCCTACGTCGACGTCTTAGGCTCAGAGACGCTATCGCCTGATCCAAGTCGTCGAAAATTAGGTGGGCCGGTTACGTATGGCATTCCTCTGACCCGCTTAACGAAAGCCGCAACCTGGTTGATTCCATTGAATGTCAAAAGATAGGATGACCTGAAGCGCTTTGGACGAGCTTTTTCGAAAAAATAAACCTGGACAAATCGTCCCAAATTAGGTGGGCCACGCGCGTAACTCTTCGTCACCCGCTGAAAAAGAGTACGCAATCGAATGGATTCCACCGAATATAAAGGGAAAGAAGGGGTGACCTGCAGCGCTTCGGATGGGTTTTATTCTTTGTGCCAAGTTGTCTACGATCAAGTGGGCCGGCCAACTATGGCATCCATCTGACCCTCTGTACGAGAGTCACAATCTAATGGATTCCACTAGGTGCCAAGAGAACAGAGGATCGACCTGCTGCGCCCTGGGCGGGCTTCTTCATAATAACTGTTTGGGGGAGTCGTCGAAAATTAGGTGGGCCGTTCGCGTACGGCGTTCTTCTAACATCCGTTGGGCAAGAGCCACAGCCGAGTCCGTCGCATGTCGGAGAAGAGCATGGTCGAGTAACAGCGCTATTGGTGGAAATTCTGAAGCGTCCTTGTTCCGTGCCAGAATAGCACAGCGGATCTTCTTCTCAGAATCTCTACAGGGAAGAACACTGGGATTTTACGGCACGCTACTGGGAAAATGATGACATTATTTATTTATTTATTGTCTACGTTGAGAAGACGTGTTCAAATTCGAACAAAAAATTAATGCGAAACATTATGGACTTTTGCTCGAACAAGTAGAAGTATGTAGTAGTCGTTAATGTGGCCTACATGGGGGACGGGAACATGCCAGACAATGACAGCCAATCAGCGCACTGAGCGAACATGGACCTCCTAATCAGAACGCCGAGCAATACATCTTCCCCGCTTTGGGTGGCATACTCGTTCGATGCGACATGATAGGTTTGGTGCATCTCTGCTTCCCTCTGTTGGCCATATTAACGACCAGCTCCAATTGCGATGCCCAACGTCAGAAACTTGTCGATAGAGGTTAACGTTTCCAGAAGAAGAACCTTGAAAGCCTTGTGAGTGGAGTATAAGTTTAGACTCCAGGCCGTCAATGTTGATGTTTCAGCGCTCAAATCGCAGCTATCTGACCCGTTCGTCGCTGTTCCACACGCCCAGCACGGCCAGTGACGAGCTGGACGATAACGTCCTGATGAACGGAGACCTGCAGTGAGTTTGGAGACTTTCGGGCTTAACGTGGTGCTTTCTTGGACTTGAGCCCTTCATTCCCATTGCAGTTCCGAGAACGACAGCGGAATCGACTCGTTGAGGCAGAACTACTCACCGTATGCCACTGAGGGCATTCGGAAGAAGTGTGCCGACAGTGCTGGACGAAAGGACGGCAAACGCTCGAAAATGGTGGGTCTCTTGGATTCCTGTTACCCTAAGGGAAGTCGGCCTGGTCAATCCAGGCGCATGATTGGCTAGCGATGCCCTTACACCCGCCCAGGGAGTATTCCCCAATAGTACCTTTTCAGATGAAGGAACGACGAAAATCGCTGGGAGCGATGCTGGACCCGTCCGAACTGGAGAAGATGTACCTGGAGAGCGATCGATTCTGGGAGAGCGCCGAGGAAGACACCAAAGGCACCGTCACCGGCAATCCGGAGATCGACATCTGCCTCAGGTATCACCTCTCGAGGGTGACCAGATGTGTACAGGTACGTGGATTTCATCGCCTTTATTGGCTTCGGGATTCTTCCTGGCTAATCGGCGAGTGTGTTCAGATCCTGGAGAAGATCAACGCCGACAGTCCGCTCGTCTACAAGTCCACGGAGACGCTGAAGAAGCTGGACGCGGAGACGGTCGCTCTGGAGCAGCTGCTTCGATTGGCGAATACTGTTCCGGCTGTGCCAAACGTTGTCAATGGTAAGGGTTGGAGACATGGAACGATCCCACGCGTATATCAAAACTGAGAGATACTGGAGAAATTAGAGAAATAATGAAAAAATAGAGGGATATTAGAGAATTCAATTTCGGTCAATGTCGCGAATGTGAGCAGCATTAGGAGACGGTAGCACGCCAGCCAACCGCATCGCGCAGGCATGTCATTCAGAGAGGGCCTGTGAGGTCGGGATCATGATTGGCTGGGTGTTTAATCGGTGCTCAATTCAGGTATGGTTGGCTGGCGCGCTACCATTTCCCAGTGCTGCCCAATTTCGCGACATAGACTATTTTAAGTCCAGATGCAGGGCTTCTAAGCATGACTAGCGATAGCCGTTCACTCTAGCTGCCTCTATTTGCAGTGATGTCCGAGATCGGCGCTGATCCGTCGCTGCAAGAGATGTGGATGTCGGCGTGCTACCCGCTTCATACGCAGCTGGTAGTGCCACGAGACGACCTTCGCACGCAGGTGAAGCTCAACATCGCCCACATCGTCGAGCAGAACTATCCGCATCTGGTCAATCGGGGTAAGCCTTAGGCCTGACTTTGTCTGTCTCGTAGCTGGCAGCACTGAGCTCTGGTTTTCATTCAGTCGCCGACTCGATCATCCGACTCATGGCCGACCCGGTGCAGGAAGACACGAGGGTCGTCACCGTATTCCACTTCGTCGGCGTTTTCAAAGGCCGATGCTTCGAGCCGTACATCGAGAATCTTGGCCACGATGGTGAGTAGCGACGAGGCTAGGTGGCCAGATGGATGTCTTGGCTTCTACTCCTTCTGTTTTAGCGTGGATGATATCCCTGCTGTCTAGTGGACAAGCGTCCCGAATCCTGCAGGTGGCCGATCGTCTCTCTCGGGTTCCTATAGTGCCGCCACTCGAGAGTCTGAAGCAAATCGCTGTGATTCTAGCCGACGGCGAGAATCAGAATCGAACCATTCTGGGTAGGTCGCTTACCATTCAGAAGCAGCAACCTTAGGCGTAATTCATCTATTACACGACTGCTTCAGAGAGGTACCTGACGTCGGCTCGAGGTCAGCTGCAGGCGGATCTGAACTCGTCGTATTTGTGCTTACTGGAGGCCGACGAGGAGATCGCTCGACTCGGAGCCGTTCGGGCGCTGTCTATTCTTAGCGTAAGTCAGCTGCACCATCCTCATGTTCTGTTCAGGGACCGGATTCATCATCAAATAAGCCCGTTGGTATGCGGGGTATAAGGGGTAGAGATAAGATAAGAATCAAGTAGAGATAAGGTATGAGTCAGAGACGCAGGCTTTGTCGTGGGTATCTCTGCCCCCTATACCCGCGGATTAGTCATTAATGAATCTTGCCCCAGGTTTACTGCTGTTGACCAGATGCTTGAAACAGATTCAGCCACCTTCCGAGGCACAACATGGAACTCTAGCTAGATGTTTAAGTTGCCAGTTAAGACCTCAGAAGGTGCTCAGCTTCTGTGCAGGGAAATTTTGGGGGACCATTTGCAAAATTTACACTTCAGTTGCCGCCGTTAGGCCTCGTTTATACTCCTACGCTGTGCGGCGCGGCACGATGGTCGGGATACATATCGACCGGGCCGCGCGAAAAATCGATATCTATGGCGGTCGTGGTGCCGCGCCGCGTGGCGGCGCAAGTATAAACTAGGGCTTAGGTCTCGTTTATACTTCGACGCCTAGCGACGCGACGCCACGTATGGTGCCCATATTGATTGAGCGACGCGGACGATCAATTTGGCCGCTTTACATGCCGTCGCGTTGCTCGTCCTCGGAAGTATAAATGGGGCCTTACCAATACCGATCGTCTGCTCTGCCTGATCGACATTGACAGTTCCTATAACGGTACATAGGCGCAATAAAAATCTACATAAAATACTCCATTTAATAAGAAAATTGCTTAGCACGTCCGCTAATGTATGCAACAATGAATTCAAAATATTAGGCTGTTGCAAAATTACCGAAACGGACATTCAAACTGCTGTAACTCAGCTTAAACACAACTTTATTTAGAGGGTAAAATCGGCCAGAATCTATACATCTTTGCCCACGAACAGTTGGTGAATCTAATCCTTTACAATAAATACTGAGATCACAGGAATTATCGAAATCAAGGAGGGCACATTCAAGGTGGCCCAAATTACACAGTGAATTGTTTCTGAGGCAAAAGGGAATCAAGAGCTTGGAAAAAGTGATAGTCAGTGGGGAATGGTCGGAAGAATCTGATGGGTGGGGGAGAACTTCAATACCTAAATGGGTCAATTTTCCCCCAAATGTTTCGTGAAGTGTGTGGCATTGCGTTCTCCTGCAGTAGGAGCGGCTCTTCTCTATTCACCACTGCCGGCCACAATTTTTACAACTTTTTATGCATTTGGTCACAGCAGCAAGACTCTGCTGGACTGTCTGGTCAGGTTGCAAAAGGCTGTAATGGGTCACACCTTTACACCACCACAAAGTAGGCATAACCTTTTTAGGGTACGGATGGAGTTTAGGAAAGAATGTTGGAGTAGCATCCTTATCCACCGAGACAAATCCCCCTTCTTCTGCTTCCTGTTATCGTAACAGTTATAATTGCGGCTTACAAAAGGCTCATTTTTAAAGGAACTGGCAGGTTGGAGAGGTTGGAGCAGGTGTCGAAACGTGCAAGACGTCAGCTCCTGAGACACCCACTTCGACGTCTTCTTCAACTTGCTGATTCTCGCCAAATGATTCCTACCGTACTGTGATGTACGCCAAGGTCCTCTGCTAACGTCGTGTATTCGCCTCCGCGCGTCATGCGACGATCTGCGCCTGCGACCCGGTTTTCCTTCGAGATCAAAATCGCCAGAAGCGAATTTTTCGAAGCAGAGCCTCACCGTTCGTTCGCAAGAAGAGTCCGTCCCAAAAGCGCTGCTAAGGTTACGGATGCTTCTGCCACAGAATTTCCCAATTTAAATTCGTAAAGCACCCTTAGACAGAATGATTTAGGGTAAAAAACTTATCCATTTATACATACCTCGAAACGGAAGTTAATTTTGCGACAGCCTAATATTTCGTCGTGGATATGTTAGGCACTGTTTATACTTCGACGCCGAGCGATGCAATGGCATGTATCGTAGCCAAATTGATCGATCGCCTAGCCCGATCAATGTGGCCACGATACACAGCGTTGTGTCGCTCGGCGACGAAGTATAAACGGGGCGTTAAGGTGCATGTTTAGTTAGAACAGCTCACCCGATATCTTGGTGTAGCTCATGGCGCTGCGGCGCCGCCACACGTGCTCGGATGCACATGAAGATTCAGAACTGCTCAACATTCACACAAAGAGGGCATTTCAGAACCCTCGAAACATCAAGCCGCTCACGTACGTGGCCGAATCCGATGCATCCGACCGTGTCCGACGAGAGGCCACTCGTCTGGTGCATGTGCTCGGCGCCAAGCAGGCGCCGTCTGACGACGAGCAGATCACCAGAATTTGAGCGAACGGCCACTACCGCTCAATAAACTACTGTT
This sequence comes from Heligmosomoides polygyrus polygyrus, assembly GCA_947396885.1. Taxonomy (NCBI): domain Eukaryota; kingdom Metazoa; phylum Nematoda; class Chromadorea; order Rhabditida; family Heligmosomidae; genus Heligmosomoides; species Heligmosomoides polygyrus. Next base: position 1,605,937 of record OX377201.1, read on the forward strand.
CCATACGCCATGTCATGAGAGTAATACTTCAATTCTATTCTGTTCTATTCTGTCTGTGGATATGTCTCGTTGTTGTCGTTGTTGTTGTTGTATGCCTAAGGGCCTATTTATACTTCGCAACGGGAGCGACAGGGCAAAGGATACAGGATATCGATCAGTGCCGAGTCTTTGTCTGAGAAAAAATCGATAGGTGTGCTTTGCCTTGTCGCTCCCGTCGAAGCGAAGTATGAACAGACCCTAACTATCCTTCGTCAAAGTTTGTCGCCTGATGCGTTGGCGGGTGACTCAGTTATTCTGCAGACATTTCTATCCACGTTATTCAACCCCTTTGTGCCCTTCATAGAAGCGCTCACCACTTATAGTTTTCTACTCCCTCAGAGTTTCTCAGCGTACATATCAATTGCTTCGTTGACATCGAGTCCCCTCCTCAAGTGTCCCTATGCTCATCATCTTCGTCATCCTATCTTACTGGAATTCCTGTACGTCCTCTGAGAGTTATACCTATCCTGTCTTGGGTGCAATCCTAGTTGGGGTGGGCCAGTTATCTTCACATTTTGAGAATTTATCACACTGTCAGTACGATGATGTGCGACTACAAAGAAGCTGAAAACATTCGAAAGAAGGCGGTTTGATGCGGACAGTGACAGGAAAGCGAATTTCTGGGGCGTGTAGCGTTTACAGCTACTAAAGAACGTTAACATGTTTGCACGACATACAAAGCTGCCGGCGACCAATCAGAGAAGGCCACGTTTGCGCGGGATCGGACCAATCAGGAGCCACGCGTCGTTGCCTACCAGCGTTTCAGCAATGCGCGGGAATGTTTGAACATAAGTCAATTGCCATTACAATACCGGCCGTATCTTTTGGTCTTTTGGGTGGAAAAGCGCAAAAAACGCCTTCTACTGCAGCATTTTGACAGCGCTCTTCAAATTATGTGCTTCAAAAAAAAAATCAGATATTTAGGATCAGCATTGAATAATCTATTCGATTAAGGTAAAAACGTCCAGTAAATTTTGAAATGTTGATTCAATGAGCTATATTCTCGCTGTGATCTTTGGGGTAATTATCCCCCGCGAGGGAGGGTCCTATGCGCCGACTAGAGTATAGGCCATCGAATCAACATGTTTGATAACTGCTAGGCGTTTCTCCCTTTAGCGGATTCGATGCTGATTCCAAATACCGGATTTATCTTTCAAAGCACACGATTTGAAGAGCGCTACCAAAAGCGGCGGAAAAGGCGTTTTGTTTTGCGCTTTTCCTTCCCAATGACCAAAAGATACAGTTGGTAATGTAATTTCCGTAATTTTCAGTCTTTGACCCCGTTTATACTTCCATCGCCATGCGATGCAATGCTATGTGTAGAGGCCATATCGATCGATCGCGTCGCTCGATCAATGTGACCACAATGCGTGGCGTCGCGTTGCTCGGCGTCGAAGTATAAACGAGTACCCTTTGAGACCGCTTTCTGCTTTTCGCCTCGTGGTCCTGGATATCATAGAGCGTAATTACTTAGTAGGAGCGCAAAACGATAATGTAATCTTCTGTTGTATGTGCTACTTTCTTAGTTTCATCTACTTTTTTTACTCGTCTTGGTACTAAGCGGGCTGGTGCCCAACCTGTCGCGCTATCCGCCGCATCACGGCGGGGCGGTCAGGCGGCCACGCCCCTCCACCAATAGCAGCAGAACGCCCCGGCGCTACCCCATTGGTCCTCACGTTCGAATTCAAAGTATGGCGCGCACCCTCGCGATTGATTCATTTGAACGGGATGTGCCCGCTACTGGGGCCGTATGCTCGTGCTCCCCCGTTGGGGGAGGATCAATCAATATCAGCATATCTCATCACACCCCGATCCCCCATCGGGGGAGACTCGGGGCAGACGAGCATACGGCCCCTGGTGGAGGGGCGTGGCCGACCGACCGCCCCGCCGCCGATGGCGCGACGGGTCGGGCACCAGCCCGCTTAGTACCCTCGCCTTTCGTTATAATGAAATGTAAGGTTTTCCTATTATGCTGAGTGAAGACAACAGACCCCTCTGACTAGGATTGTGCTCATTTTCCAGTGTTTATTGTTCTCACAACTTCAGTAGAGTGTATTGACGACACATACACTGCTTCTAGAACTGTTTCATGTCTGGGATTGAGAATAATTAACTCCCACCCCAGAGTAGAACTACGCCCTGTTGCGTCCTATTGTGCTGAGTCGTCGCTCTGTGATTCTGGCGACCCAGCGGCTGTACGTTGTTCATAACCCTCTCGGGTTTGTGCAGATTGCTATAAATTAATATACGTATATTGGAGTGTTTGTTTGTGTTATTTATTTATTTATTTACTTTTGCTCTCAAAGATGTGCCGCACCCAACCAGGACAAGCGACCGTTCGGAAGTCTTAGAAGAATCCACCATCGGTTGAAATTTAAGCAAGAAATGTTTTACCTTATACCGCCCGGGTCCAGATTCATCAACGACTTACAGTAATTTAACGGTGAAAATACTGCCGTAAATCCCTGACAGCGCGGCCTATATCAGCAAGCGATATGGGGCCAGATTCATCAATGTTACAACGGTAACATTTCACAGAGAATCCGCATCACATCGGTCTTACACGGAAAGTACAACCAATTCTGATTCGTTAGAAGCGCTGTGAAAGTTACGGAGTCTAGTATGCGACGGCTGTTTTGTGCGATGTCCGTGATCACGTCGTCACTATCTGTAACTTCTCTGTAACCGCTACAACAGTTACAGAGCTTAGCTTCGCCCGTCGTATCTTTTACAGAGATTTTCAAAGAGATTTCACCATAAAGATTGCTGTCAAGTCGCGTTGTCTGCGTTTTCTGCTGTAATTTCTCTGTTAAACTTCTGTAAGTGGTCCATAAATCCGGCCCGTGGTGAGATGTTTCACTGTTTCTTATTGATAAGCCACGCTGTTAGGGATTTCGGCAGTATTTTCATCGTTAAATTGCTGTAAGTCGTTGACGAATCTGGCTCCTGGACGTACCGATATTATAGAACCTTGCGTAACAGTGTGCTTCTGGCGTGTGATGCATAAACCGCAAAATGTGCAGAGAAGTCCTTGTGAATGAGTCACTTAATAGGATAGAGAGACTTCGTTATGTAACTAACAAAGGTCATACTGGGGCAGGCCGACCAAGCAAGCGTCTCCTTGATCTGACTGGTATTGTAATAATTGAGTCATTTGTTGGCCGACCTTATAGCCAAGGAGTACAGTGCAGCACGTGCCGCTCCGTCAAACAAGCAAAAGCGGCGCGAAAGTGCGCCAGAAGGCGCCGTTCTCCGCTCGCCACGCGTCGCGCCGGGCGCAAATCGCAGTAGGGCGCGGCATCCGCAATCTTTGGCCGTTGCGCTTATTTATCTGTTCTGTTTTATTTATCTGTCGCCAACTTGTTTGTTGCATTGAATAGCCCTACCCTACGACCCGCTGTTTGGAACTAATGGCGCGCTCTGTGAACAATGCACATAGACCTGGCAGAATCAATCGAATGCGCGCGACCGCTCGCAGACTGTCGTTAGGCTGGTGGAAGGGGCTTATCTAAGTACGCGGAAAGTATAGAAAATCAATTAGCCTTAATGTCTAGCATACAGTGCGTTTTGCTATTCAACCGACTATGGCGGATTTTCCACGAGTACTGCCAAATACGACGCACAGGCGTGTTTGGAGTGCAATAGCTCAGTCAAGTTTGAATCCTTCCGGCTGCAACTTGTGGATTTTGCGGGCAGCAAGAAGGGCTAGTGGTGCGCTAAAGCACAGCGATATTGCTTAAGAACGGATAAAGTTACAGCGGTGGGAATATGCAGGTAAACCTTGGATGACACGATTTTTTCCAATTTCAGTCGACCACTGTAGGAACTCGCGATCACGTAGGCTAGCAGATCAGTTAAGGTGCTTTACGCTGCCATGCTAACAGCTCCCCAGCCTAAAATGCCTTAACCCCAGCTGCCATTTTAGGGCGGCGAACTTAGTGGTTAAAGTTTCCTGCGCATTTACTCGCCTATATTTAAGTTTTCGACACTGGCAATAACACCATTAGCTTCACCACGAAAAGCTCTATCGAACGATGCCAATCTCTACCAATTTCGCGAAAATCGATTTTTTGACAATTTCGCATCGAGGACGAGGGCGTAGTAGGCCGAGTCTGCGCGGATGATGACGTCATCGAAAATCGATATTTTCGAAATTGGATATGTTTTCTCGTCCAAAAGCCCCTGAAGGGTTTTTTGGCGCGCTGATTACGAATCCGACGTCCGTTTTTGAAAATTCCGCCGATTTTGGCAGGTGGCGATTTTTTGGACATTCAATTAGAATTATTCTATTTTCGAGTAAGTTGAAGTATCCGATTTTTGAATAATATTCGAATGTGGCTCCTTTTTGATGCTTGAATTCGAATGAATAGTCGAGGATATAGAAGTATTGAATATTCGACTATTCAAATAATTGTTCAAATATATTCGTTCGAGCTCAAATATACTACGCAGGCGTTGCGCTTGCCGCTGCAGCTGCCGCGCGCTTTCGAAAGCTCGTCTTTTTCCCCGCTCCCAGTCTATGGAGTGCGATATTTCGGCTGGAGCGGCGTGCAGACGTGCAGTATGTGCAGACACGAGCATACCTGAGGTGTTTTTAGGTCGACAGAGGGAATGAGAGAATTCTGCTGAGTGTTCGTTCACTTCGGCCATTGCTCCACTTTTTGAAATGATGAGGACCTTCTTTCCACACGTGACGGCGCACAGCTGCCTAGAAATCTTTCGAGCACGTTCGACACGTTTCTCGTTGCAGTTGCAAAGAAGGATGAGTGGTCAACTTCCTATGAAAGTTGGTCGAAAAGACGGAGCAGTAGGACGATCGGAGGCCATAGTTCAGGCGAAATTGATGCTGCGAGGAGTGCAGGATGTTCTGAGCCACCTGAACCACCAAGGGCTAGTTTGTCGGGATGCAGTCGTCGTCCTGGCAGTAAACTCTGAGCAGAAGTGCCTTACCTAAGACCTTAATCAGAGAGGAAAGAATCTAGTCGCAGCTTTAGCCGTTAACATGTATTCAATAGAGTAAGAAACTTCTAGCTTCAGTAGATAAACTGCAGTTTAGGGAAGGCCTAGCACGTCAGGAGACGTCTAGATTTCCCCCGAATATGTATATCCCTATCAGCGATCGCTGCTGTTCTTCTGTGATGACGGAGGTCTGCCTTGTGATAACTGGAGATAAAAAGTCCTTGGAGCGATGCGTTCTTGTCACCTCGGTGTGTGAACGTCTCGTCAAAGGGTTGAGAGAATTCCTATGATCTGACGTAGCTACACGTAGTGGCCCTCCAGATCTGAAGACTGTCGGAAGAACCTGTTTTGGAATTTGGTGTTGTCATCGTTATTCATTCTGCAGCGGTAGTTAGATGTATGGTAGATGGTGGAAAACGTTGTCCATTCCCTTCTCCACCGCAGAGCATCCGTGTGTGGTCCGACGAGACATGCCTTTTTACGAGAGTTTTCATCGTCTTCTCTATCAAAACACGATTAAAGGCCCTTGCTCAAGGTCGCAGCCTGCGAAATACAACGCAGCAGAAAGAGCGCTTTGCCCCATACTACGCTGTAGTGCAGTCTGAGTTCACCAGAGTGCCATCGCCTAGTTAAGGAGCAGGACCGGTTCCTCTCCAAATCTTCGTCGGTCTGACGGCCAGAGCGAGTCAAACTCGAACTGAGTTAAACTGTGATTCGCCTAGACGGGAATCACGTAACTCATTGAGTAAGCCTGCCCAGCGAGAGCGGACTTGTGCGGTGAGGGAGCTTCTATCACTGATGGCACACCTTTGCCTGATCACTGAGATCTGTGTTATCCCAGGGATTATACTTCTCCTCTGGTTGCATAGACCTGGGACGACATCTGTGCCCGGATTCATCAACGAAATAGTCGATAAACTGCTACTACGGATTTACCTAACCGGATCCATACTAGAAACTTACCAGCCTTTGTGATTAACGAAGGACGCTGTGATGAACGCGGCGAGTGCGTCTGACTACACTTTGCAGCGCGTCCAACTCGTTGCCACTGGGTCAGACATTAGCAGTGAAGCGTTAAATGTACTTCACCACATCGTTCACTATAGCCGGGTAACCGTTATAACAGCTTTCGCAGGAAACCTACCACGCCGCGCGTTGACGAATCGCGATACGAGACGGCTTCGCGGTGAGTTTTATCGTTACCGTCCGGTAAATTGTTGATGGATCCGGGCCCTGAAAGCTACATTTTCCTTCCCCTCTTACGTCAGAGAACTGACCTTTCCTCATCAGTGAGGAGATACAGTAGATGACAGCTTTATTAGCAAAGAATACGATAACTTCCGAAACGAACTGGAGCTACCACGAGCTGCAATGGTGGCCTGAGGAAGCTGGGCCGCCAGATGGGAGACAGGGGTGCACATTTAACGATTAACGATTTAACAAATTTAACGAATTAACGGCATTTTTCGTTAAAATCTGGCTTAACGATTTAACGGAAATTTCTAGGAATTTAATGGAATTTTTAACGAATGTTGCATTTAATGTTGCAGATCCCATCCTCCCAACTAGGACTGTTCCTGGGAAACTACTGAAATCAGCAAGAATATTTTGATGTTTTTATCAATTCGGTACTATTGTACTTAGTGTACCGCACTAAATCTTGTTCAAAATAGGTCTACTAAGGGTAATCTGCCATGAGAAGAACGAATATCATAATCGTTTTTTGCGGAAATGCCGTATAAGCCCGCTATATTAAGCTCGAATCACACAAGGCCGTGCAAAATAGCGCACGCTAGGAAGAGACGCACAGTGCGCGCCTCCTACTGATGCGCACTATTTCGCCGTCTTTAGTCTGCGTAGCAACCCGTGTAACACTGCCGCCGACGTCGCCGACAACACCGTCGCCGAAGTATAACATAGTCCAAAGGGGAGCCATTCCGGGCCCGGATTCATCAAGAAGAATGTATGGGTAGAAGTACCATAGGGTAAGACCACCCCTCATCCGCGGTGGGAATAGGTCACGATTCATATTCATCAAAGGAATCAATGGTAAGGCAAAAGGACCGTGACAGACGCCCAAAGTGTTCTTCTTCTAGCGCTCCGCTAATTCTGCTGCCAATGTGGGTGAAAAAATTGTCCATGTTAGGGGAGGAGGAGGTATGGGGGGGGCACATTCGCAGTATTCTCTTCGACTTCAACTGGGAACAATATTGAAGAACTCCTAATTTAATAGGAAATTTCTCTCGGAGTTTAGGATTATTCCACGCGATTTCGTATATTTTCTTGATTACGTAGCTTCAGGCTTCATAAGCTCATTGTCAGGAGAAGAAGCAGCCGACAGGACCTCATGAGAACAGCTGGTCTCAGCGGAGCACACTCTTGTCAATGGAGCGCGAAATGGTAGCGGGTGTATGGATGCGTTTACAATACCTGCCTTAGTTTGGCCTTTGGGCGGAAAAAGAACAAAAAACACCTTTCCTGCCGCTTTTTGATAGCGCTCTTCATATTGCGCGTTTTAAAAGATGAATTGGCACTATTGTAGTTTCGGGACTCCAGAGGTCGAGGAGAGGTGGAAAAAAAATTTCGCCCAAACTTCGCCAAGCGGGTTATTTGGGGTGCTGATCACGAATCTGACATCCGTTTTTGAAATTTCTGCCGATTACGGTAGGTTACGGTAGGCACCGGTGACGAAGCCTGTCGAGGTCATAATCATCGATTTCGCGCAAACTTAGTGTTATTCCTCGCGATTTCGTATATTTTCTTGATTACGTAGCTTCAAAAGGCCGAGGGGCGCTATTTGGGGCGCTAATCACGAATCTGACATCAGTTTTTGAAGTTTCGGGCGATTACGGTAGGTTACGGTAGAACAAAACTTCCGCGATGTTTGCTGCGAGTATTTCCGAAGAAATACCTCGATTCTTGGAGGGCTTGTGGTCACGGTTGAACTGGATGAAACTTGTGTGACTAAGAGGAGGTACAATAGAGGACGCTGGGTGCGCTGGCATCATTGGCTATTCGGAATACTCGAACGGGGAAGCGGCAGATCGTTCCTGAGGTTGGTGTGCAGGACGGACGCAAACCCCTTAGAAGCTGATTAGATGCCGCCTGCTGTGCAAAGTTAAAGTGCTTGTTCAGATATTCTCAAGCGTTCCTTGCTGGGCGAAATTCGGGCGAAATCGGTTACCATATCTTAGTCACCGGTAGCTACCGTAGCCTACCGTACTCCAGCGTAAAACGGAAAACGGATGTTAAGGCCCCCACAGAGTTCTGCGGCAGCGCCGCAGCCCTATGCTTAACCATAGGGCAGAGACGCAGAGCTCGCCGCCGGCGGCGTCCCTGCCCTATCCTTAACCATAGCGGTGAGCGGCGTTGCCGCAGAACTCTGTGGGGGCCTTTAGATGCATGATCAGCGAAGTTTGGGCGAAATCGGTGATCATGACATCGACACCCTTAGTCACCGGTACCTACCGTAACCTACCGTTATCGGCAAAACTTTTAAAAACGGATGTCGATCAGTACTCCAGATAACATATCTAGGCGAAGTTTGAGCGGAAAATTTTCTTTCAGCCTCTTCTCGACCACAGGAGTCCCGAATATACAATAGTGCTAATAAATTCGATATTTGGAATCGACATCAAATGATACATCCGATGAAGGCGAAATTCTGAAGGATGGCCTACAATGAAAGCAGTTTTCCCCGATTCTATGAAACACCCGTAAATAATTGGCAAGGTCATCGTCAAACAGTAAAAAACAGCGCTCCTACGGTGCAGAGTACGGCTATGACAGAATACCACGGACAGCAGATGAGAAGAATGTGTCACTGATGTTTGTAGCGGACCGTAGATTATTGCGCAAGAAAGAGAAGAAACGCGTGAAATCCTACACTGGTGATGATCTACCTTTCCTAGTACGGGTGTGGGGGAGCTCGTTCTGGCTTTCGAAACTGAATGCGAACTATTCTATAAAGAAACGTGAGAAACGAGAGCACGTTTCTCTGAAGTTTTTCTTGCCGGGGGAGACCAGCTAAGCTAAACTTGATTTCTTGGTCTCATTCTCAGCATTCGTTGTTAATCAACTAACTAGGGAAGGGTTCCGTTCTACCATGGAACTTCAAGTTGAGACCAGGATCATTAGAAAGAGCTCGGAATGCTGATTACGAATATCGGTGTCAAAATTGCAAAATAAAGTTCCTAAACGAGCTATGGCCTGGCGAAATCGGGTGGCTTCACCACAGGTTGGCTGTGCGACACAGCTGGCGCGAGAGTGGTGAGTCATCGGGGCTACGTATGAACAGACGCCAGATGCGGCCGTGGCGCAGGGGTGGTGCGCACGCTCGTCGGGTGCGACGTCGTTGGTTCGGTTCCCGTTACTGCAGCCTTCTTTGCAAATCATAATTTAACTTCGAAATTACGTTTTGATCTGAATGACACGTGTCATTCTGATAAATAAATTTAAATAACCGGGAAAACTAATATACACGTTCGTAAAAGTGCTTTAGGGCAAAAAGTTGCTATGGTGACATTTTTATTCACTCTGGCACCCCAAATTCAGCGAGAAGAATGGACACCACCTCTGCTGGTGAAAAGGATACTATGAGTGAAGAAAAAGCAGTAGATCAATGACATTTTCTTCTTCCTCATCATACATTCTACTCACCTTTCTTCTTCACTTTCTTTGCTTTGTTCCATGAATGCCAAGGTTGTTGGAACACTTCTAGTTATTCAATATATGATTTGGACCCTATCTGTGCAAAATAGTAAATAAAAATGTCACCATAACAATTTTTTGCCTTGAAGCATTTTTACAAACTTGTATGGTTTTACAGTTTTTATAGTTTTCCCGGCTATTTAATCAGACACGTGTCACAATTCAGAACAAAAGGTCATTTCGAAGATAAATTAAGATTTGCAAAAAACCGGGCAGCAACGGGAAACGAACCAACGACGTCGCACCCGACGAGCGTGAGCACTACCCCTGCGCCACCGCCGCAGGTGTAAGGCCCTTCTTACGGAGCCCCGATGACTCACTACTCTCGCGCCCGGTGCGTCGTACGCATCCAACCTGTGATGAGGCCCCCGATTTCGGCAGGCCATAACTCGTTCAGGACTTTCATTTTGCAATTTTGACACCCATATTCGTAATCAGCGTTCCGAGCTCTTTCTAATGATCCTGGTCTCAACTTGAAGTTCCATGGGAGGTCGAAACCCTCCCCAGTCTCTTAAGTCTAGTCTCTTTGATCCGCTTCGGCGAGAAGAACTTGTAGGGCAACAGTTCCCGGAACGGTGCACCTCGACGACGGAGAATATCCGCCTTCTAGCTTTTTCGGTAGATAAGTTGGCTCGAACGAATATATTAGGGTAATCATTCGAATAATTTGTTCGAATATGTATTCGAATAGCTGAATATTTGATGTTTCAAAATGTTAGAATATTCCTTCGAATTCGAACATCGAAAGGGAGCCATGTTCGAATACTACTCGAAAATCGAATAATTTTATTCGAATATCGAATAAACTTCTAATATTTAAGCACAGAACCTGATTTGCACGAGTTATTCGACTATTCGAACACTCAATAGACGAAATATGGTGCTTATTCGATTTTCGATCGAATTTGAGAAAATTGGTCTGTGAATAAATTCGCTCGTTCTTTCGCGCTAGAATTAAAGAAAACGGAAAACCGTGTCGTCTGATGGTGAGACCACTTCAATGGCTGACCAGCTCCATAAATTCTACGAGAAAAACTGTCGCAGCGAGTCAGGTAGGTCGCCTTGCTTAGTCATCTTCTCCAAGCGGATCAAGATGACGTCGTCGATGGCGCCGTCGACATCAATCACGTCGTCAGCGATGGCACTACCGGAAGTTGTCATTTTCTGCCACTCCGAACGAAACGTCATCTGGAGACCGGAGGTCTGCAGTTGTGAGTAGGAGTCATCGCTTCCCCTGTTCTTGCTTTCAGTAATATGGTAAGTTCCGGTCAGAGACGGATCAAATCTTCGTTAACCTAATGATCCATGGGTTAGCGCTTCTAGTCCTCCTTCCGGGCTATGTGGTGCTACATCCGTCAGCCAGCGACTAGTATCGGTCATCTCTGCCGCTTAATTGATAAGGGCCTTTTCATAGTTCACTACAAGAGCGACTCGTCGCCCATGCAAAACATGCATATCGATTAGAGCCGAACGCGCTGCCGAAAAGTGTTTATACTCGAGCGCCGGCGTTGACGCTCCAGTCGCTCTTGTCGTCTGTCCATACTTGCCGGCTGTACCCACGCTGCGCTTGCTGTGCTCTCTTCGCCCTCGTCGTCTGTGAAAAACATGCTTATCGACTAAAACCGAGCGCGCACCTCCGAAAAGTGTCCATACTCGAGCGCCAGCGCTGTCGCTTCAGTCGCTTCAGTCGCTGCCGCAGCCTGTTCATACTTCCGCGCGCTGCGCTCTCATAGCTCTTGTCGCTGCTGTCGCGAAGTATGAACAGGCCCTAATGGGAGCTTTCAGAACATCGCACCGTCCAGAAACTCGATTGTTGCAGTATAAATCCCGCCTTATAAATATTTCGAGGAGTTCCATAATTCTCACCAGGTGGGATGGTTTTTCCTGTGTTAAGCTGATAAGCGAAGCCTTTCGATATGATAGCGGATCTAATGGATGTCTTTCGAACAACAATGTCATGGCATTATTATGGAAATAGCTACACAGGAGTGGTACAAAACGCTCCGGATTTTTATATTGTTGCTTCGGATGATGTGGCATAAGGTTTTCTAGCTTTTGATGGAGGTAATAATGCCCTGTACATAGAATTTCATGCTGTGTGTTCTTAGGCCTTGTTTAGTGTGCGCGCGGCGCGCGACGCGATGCCATGTGTAGTGTCCGAATTGTTCACTCGCGTCGCTCGATCAATTTGGCCACTACGCATGCATCGCGTCGCGCGTCGCTTGCACACTAAATAAGGCCTTAGGCCCCGTTTATACTTCGACGCCGAGCGACGTGACGGCATGTAAAGTGGTCGAATCGATCAATCACGTCGCTCGATCAGTTTGACCACTACACATGCATCGCGTCGCGTGTCGAGCGCACACCAAACGACCCCTTATGGTTAATTTGCTCATTTCAGAGTTTACATTCTTTAGCAAAGTGCTCTCTTCGCTAAGAAACTGTACAGTGATTTCCTGTAATCCACTAGGTTAGTGTGCTTGCACTATTCAACTTCGCGTCAGCAGAGATTGAATTTTTTAAAAATTTTCCAGGTGTTGAATGAATTTAATGCGGTCTCCCATTACTGATACTCTGCTTTGTTTGCCGAGTCTGATTGGCATGGTTATGGGACCACTGGAATCGATAAGGTCAGTATGTTTTTTGTTGTGTTGTTGTGCTCCTTCTTTTTTGATTGTGCTGTGTTGTTTCTGTTACGAATGTGGGACTAGGTGGAATCACTTCTCTAGACCTATCTACGCCATCGGAGCAAATTTCGCATGTCAAAATTTCACACGAAACATCTGACATACTTAGCAGTGTTTTAGTGACGGTGAGACTTATTTCGGGTCTATCCTAGTCCAGGGGGGCACATAACTAAAAACTAGGTAACAAAATGAATTAATACTTACCGAGCGGCTCCTAGAGAAGTACACCTAACCTAAAAGAAACCAAAAACGGACGAACAAACAAAAAAAATTGCCGCGGTTTACAACCGTCTCGGCGGGCAAAGAGCGACGGAATGGAGGCATGCCGCGTGCTGACATGTTATAACCAGGATCTAACATGGTGAGGAGGGCACACAACTTTGTCTGCTTACAACCGCAACTTCTTCTTCTTATTATTCTTCAGCGTTTGTCCCGGATCGTCGCGGGGTCCGCTCTTCTGGTGTCATGACGCCACCTTTCCCGGTCATGCGCTTGATCAGGGTGGACGCCAGTTACTTTCATGTCCATGTGTAACGTATCGGACCAACGCTGCTTCGGGCGTCCTCTAGGCCGCTTTCCAGAGACTTCCAACTCAAGGCCAATCTTGCGGACGCTGTCTTCTTTCCCACGCAGAACGTGGCCGTACCATCGCAAGCGAGCTTCGCGCATCTTGTGCCGAATAGCATCATTTCGAATGCGGTCCATGCGGTTGACTCCAGCCGTCCAGCGCAGCATCTTCGTCTCCATGACGCTGAGGCGTGTTTCAACTTCCTTAGTCGCAGGCCAACACTCAGCGCCGTACATCGCTAAAGGGGGTGCGACGGCTCTATAAATCTTCGACTTCAGGTGCTCTGGTATCCTCCTATCGCAGAGCACGCCAATCAGCGAACGCCACTTGGATCAAGCTGCACTCACGCGTGAATTCACTTTTTTGAGTTTTCAATTTGAGTCCGAACCTCGCCAGACGGTCGCACCAAGCTTGCACCTGCCGCTCGAGATCGTCTTTCTCTTCGCAAGCGAGCATCACGTCATCAGCATAAAGCAGCGTCCATGGAACAGGCTGCTGAAGATCTCGCGTAATGGCATCCATGACGACAACAAAGAGGAGTGGAGAAAGCGCAGAACCCTGGTGCACCCCAACAGAGATGGAAAACTCCATTGAGGTTCCAGCTGCAGCTTGCACTCTACTCTTTGGGCAAGAGTAGAGCATCCGCACCCACTCTATAAGTTCCTCAGGTACGTTGTGTCGTCGCAAGGCGTACCATATAAGCTCGCGCGGTACGCGGTCGAAGCCCTTCTCCAAGTCGAGAAAGGCGATATGCACCGGCTTCTGTCTCTCGCGATGCTTCTCCACCAGGAGGCGGGCAGCGTGTATAGCATCAATGGTCCCACAACCAGACACAAAGCCGCACTGGTTGTCGGAGAGCTTGACGATTTCACGGATTCTTCTATCGAGGATTCGCTCGAAGATCTTCATGCTGTGCGAAAGCAAGCGAATCGGACGGTAATTGAAGCAGTCCGCAGGACTGCCCTTCTTCTTCCAAATCGGAATCGTCGTACTGTTGTGCCAACACTCCGGTACTTTCTACTCCTTTACTACCTGGTTGAAGAACTAAGCCAACCACTCAGCAGGATACCAGAGCTTCGACTTCCAAACATCGGCTGCCAGATCATCCGGCTCTGTCGCCTTACCGGGCTTCATCTTCTTTAGAGCCGCTTCTGTTTCCTCCACGGTGATCTTGCGAACGGGACCGTGAACAAATACCGCTCATCATCGCGCGACTCGAGCTTTCGGTAGACATCACCATAATGAGTGGCTTTCGCAACAGCCACGACTTTCTTTGCAGCCTTCTTCGCCTTCTGATACTCCTGCCAGTTGTCGGCTGTTCTGTCGCCGAGAAACACATGATGCAGCGACTTCTTCTCTCGAACCTTCGCCTTCACATCGTCTGTCCACAGCCATGCCTGCTTGTCGACTTTGCGTCGTCCAGGTTTCGTAGTGCCGAGTTCCAACCTTGCAGCTTGGCGTATCGCGTCGGTTGCTTTCTTCCAAGTTACAACCTACTTGCTTACAACCGCAACAAATGTAGTTTTTTTGTTTTTTCTTCGTGACTTTTCTTGTTTAGGTCCCATGGTGTTCCGTAGAGGCTTAGCGCTATCGGACTTGGATAGATCCCTTATCTCATTTTATTTATTACAAAGTTCATGAAAAGTTCATGAAAAGACAATTAGTCAAAACTTGCAGGCGTTGCAATAAAATGAGAATGGAACAGAGAAACAAACAAGAACAAAGAAACAATAAAGCAAATGATTAACATGTTCAAAAGCAGCTTCCAATACAGTCCAGAGCCGATCAAACAAGTAGTGTGTTATCTTAACTTCCGAATTACGTTCTTCAGATGAGTTACTTCTCGAATAGAAGAATTGCGATCTCATAGTATTCATTATTAGTACGTACGTTGAAAAAACCGTGCTCTGAAAGTGGATCTCGGTCTAGCAGTATTAACTTCAACACTATTACCTCTAGTGCTAGACGAAATGAAGTGCAAGGAATTGCATACATTTGCTTTTATTTCACCTATTAACATGTTGGAAAACGTGTTGAGATCAAACTTGAATCTCATCTGCTGTAATGTTTCCAGATTTACATCATATTCCTATTGGGTTGTCGGACTATACATGTCGTTTTTGCTCAAAAAGACATTTTGCTACAAGAAAAGAATGACCATACCTTGGTACAAGACGTGATCTCCACGATTATCGATCAGATGTCGCCAATGTCCTCGCAAAGAATGGATGCCTTTCTTGAAGAACTCCGGTGGCTGCGCTTCGAAGAAGCTGGACACCGAAATTTCGACTCGTCACTCTTCTTGAATTTTTTCTCCGCCAAAGCGTGCTGCATCGACCGGAAAAGATAGTCTGATGGCGCAAGATCCGGGCTATAAGACGGGTGAGGCAGTAGTTCCTATCCCAACTCCTCAATGGTTTTCAGCGTGATATTTGTGACGTACGGTCAAGCGTTGTCATTTTGGAATTTCACAGTTGCTGTGTTCACTCCTTGTTGACGCAATACTTGGTCCACGCGGCTCAGTTGTTCTTTGTAAAGGTCTGCGGTACCTGTTTGGCCTGGGTCCAGCACCTTCAAATGCACCAAACCTCTACTGTTCCACCAGGCACAGAGCTTATTTATTTATTTATTTATTTATGCGCCGAAAAGCGAGCTATTACATCAACGAACAGTAAGCAAAACTTGTAACTCAAACAAACTCAACAGTAGACATTCAAGGCTCAGAAATGACTAAAAACTAGAAAAAAGCTAATATAGAACTGAGGAACATACATTCCGAGCGCTCGCTAACAACGTAAATTTTGTAGCCAAACTGCGACTGCGCAGGAGGGAAAATGCTGGGGTTGATCACGATAAACGACTGAAGAGAACAATAGAATTAGTATATGCATTTTTCCAGCAAAAAAAGTCTGGCAATGAGAGGCATTCATAAGCGGACAGCCCACACCAAAGGATAAGAGATTGGTGGTCCCTGATAAGGCTCCTGGGAGCTGACCAGCGAAGGAACGAAGCGTAGCTATAACTGCTAAGCTTGTCTGGCAGCCGGGCTGAGCCTAAGAGGTGTATCCATTCATAGGTTGAGTTGATGGGTTCCAAAAGCTTAGCATATACTGTTTGTGTTAGAAAGGAACATCATCAAATTTGTTTATTCTAACTGCCCAGCAATTTGCCTAGCTGTTTGACGCCTTGAATAAAGTCAAAAAACCGAAATTGAACAGAAGCATAGAACTCGGAATGCTCCTCTACAGAATTATACTAGCTAACACATATCATAGACAACAATAGCAGATAGAATGTCTATTTTCTTGAACGCAGTCTTGAATTGTGAGCACTGAGCCAGAGCTGGAGGAAGACGCTCAAACCATTTCGTGCAGCGAACCACAAAAGAATTTTTGTACAATCCTAATATTTAGATAACGGCCTGAAATGTGATGTCCAAATTGAAGCATCCGCGACTCCCATGTGATGGTCGGAAGAGCCAGTAGTTTGATGGCCGTAGTCGAAGTTCTCCTTTTAGAAGCTAAAGCAAAAAGTAAGTCAGCAAAGATCCTTCGATAGTAAAAAGTTTTCAGCCCTAAGTGTTGAATTCTTTCTATGTATACCGGCATGGACATTGAGCCTTCTTGGTTATGAAGCATTCGAAATACTCTAAGATACAGAATTTTGGTGTAAACTTTTTGCACTTACCGAGAGCTTGACTTTTTTCTGTGAATGTCGGGCTTCGTTGTTGGCTCCAGGACCTAACTCCAACGCGACGTCGCGCGCTAGCCGCGTGCGACATCGCGGCGCTGAAACGCGGACGTGCGCTCGGTGACGCATAGTTAGCCGCGGAGCACGAAATGTTCTCAGTGTTTAAGCTCCCAGACCACATTTCTTGCTAGGAACTTGAGATCCCATAGAATGTGGTAGACAACAGAGTGGACAATTGATCCGAGAATGGGTGATAGTGGCCTTTTTCCGTAGTATAACCATAATCACGGGTAAAAACTGACCGAAGAAGTTGTAATTGGCAAACACTGACGTTAGAAACCATCCACATGACCAGGATTCCTGTATAAACTGTCGCTGATCGTCCCATTGAAACCACATCCATATACCATCTCCAAGAAACGTTGAAATAAGGCAAACGCGTGCCGCATATCCATGTAGGAAGCGTTTCTAGCCCTCGGAAGCATCGGACCGCGACAACTCGTCCAATTTCGTCGCACACCGTGCGCGACGCCAGAGGGGTTCGCGCGGCGTCGGAGTTATGTCTGCCCCCGGGTTCGGTTGCTACCACTCTACCATTGCCGGTCGTTTGCATGCAATCCGAACGTCAAGTCGGTGTGAAAAATGGATGCCACATCAGCTCAGCGACACAGACAAGGCAGCACGAGTCGCCATCACAGGAATTCCCATCCGCAAAACCGAGAGCAGCGGTTTCTATGGCTCCATAGTGACGTCGGATAAGAAGCGGATCCACTACGACCACATCAGACGAAAGCGGCTGCCCCCGGTGAGGTTCTGAAGGCAACAACGAACGGGGGCAGACATAACTCCGACGCCGCGCGAACCCCGCTGGCGTCGCGCACGGTGTGCGACGAAATTGGACGAGTTGTCGCGGTCCGATGCTTCCGAGGGCTAGAAACGCTTCCTACATGGATATGCGGCACGCGTTTGCCTTATTTCAACGTTTCTTGGAGATGGTATATGGATGTGGTTT
>OX377201.1:1623801-1655678 GCA_947396885.1 Heligmosomoides polygyrus polygyrus
CGAACGGGGCCAAATTGGTTACCATTCGATAAAGCTTTTCGCGGTGAAGCTAATGGTGTTATTGGGGGTATCGAAAACCCAAATATTGGTGAGTAAGAGGGCAGGAAACTTCAAACGCTAAGTCCGCCGCCCTAAAACGGCAGCTGGTACTAAGGCAATTTAATAAGCTAGGGAGTTGTGAGCACGTTTTCGTAAAGAACCTTAAGCGTTCTGCTGGCCTGCGCATTTGTAAGATGTTAGCTCTCCGCGTCTTCCCACAGGGATCGACTGAATTTGGAAAAAATCGTGTCACACAAGGCTAACCTGCATTTTCGCAGCGCTGTAACTTTGTAATTTCGTAAGCTACATTACTGTCTTTTGGCATACTACTAGAATATTTTACTGCCTATAAGACCCACGAGTTGCAGCCGAAACGACTCGAACATGACCGAGCTACTGCGCTCTGAACACGCCCGCATGTGCAATTTAGCACAATAACGATCGATGTTCTCCCTGCTCTTACTCGCCCAGATTACGGTATTCGCTACTCGTAGCAACACTGCTCAATTCAGCACGAAAAGCTTTATCGAATGGTAACCAATTTGGCCCCGTTCGGAAATATCGATTTCCGATGACGTCATCACCCTCTGCCGCGACCTAGAGCGGCGCCCTCTTCTTCGACGCGAAATTGTCAAAAAATCGATTTTTCCAAAGCTGGCCGAGATTGACACCGTTCGATAGAGCTCATCGAGTTGAAGAGAACGGTGTCATTGTGAGTGCCGAAAACTCAAAACCGGAAGGAGTAAGGGCGGAAGAATCTTTACTGCTGCGGTCCGCCGCTCTAAGGCGGCAGCTGTAACTAAGGCAGGTTAGACAGCTGGAGAGCTGTAAGCGCCTTCTTGTAAATTACAACAAGTGATCTGTTAGCCTGTGCATTTGTAAGCCGTCAGCTCGTCGCCTCTTCCCGCAGTGATCGCCTGAAATCGAAAAAAATTGGTTGTACAAGCCTGACCTGCATTTTTGCACCACCGTAACTTTGTCATTTCTTAGGCTACATCGCTGTGCTTTGGCGATCTGCTAGAGCTTTTTACTGACTACAAAATACATAAGCAGCAGCCGGAAGGGTACACACTTGACAGAGTTATCGCGCTCCAAACACGCCCGCGCGTGCAATTTGCGAGCGGTCGCGCCCACTCGATTGATAGGTTCGATTCTATATGCATTGTTCAGGGCGCACTCCAGATGCAAGCTGGACAGTCCTAGAGCAGTTCCTGAGTAGGGCGGCTAGAGATTTCTGATAAAACTCCCTAAACTCTCACTCTACAAGCTTTCGTGCCCACTCGATTGATAGGTTCGATTCTATATGCATTGCTCACGGCGCACTCCAGATGCGAGCTGGACAGTCCTAGAGCAGCTCCTGAGTACGGCGGCTAAGGATTTCTGATAAAACTCCCTAAACGCGCACTCTACAAGCTGTCGCGCCCACTCGATTGATAGGTTTAATTCTACATCTATGCATTGTTCACGGCGCACTCCAGATGCAAGCTGGACAGTCCTAGAGCAATGCCTGAGTAGGAAGGCTAGGTAAACGTCCAGAAGTTGAGGACGCCGCGCACTAACGCAACTTGCCTCAGACGCGGCGCGTGGCGAGCGGAAAACGGCGCTCTCCGGCGCCCTTTTGCGCCGCTTCTCATCTTTTGCGCCGCTTGTGCTTGTTGGACGCAACGGCATGTCCGGTACTGTAGTGTACTCGATCTGCTCAAATTAGGGCCTGTTCATACTTCGCGACGGAAGCGATTGGTCGGGCAGGCAAATTATTCACATCGATTTTTGCTGGGCGATCGTTCGACACCAATCGATACGTGTGATTTGAGCGGCTGACCAATCGCTCTCGTCGCGAAGGCTGAACAGCCCCTCAAACGTCTTTCAATGTTCTGTATTTCATAATCGAAAGCTGTTGTGATTATGTAATGAAGTCGATCTACCCAAGTTGGGGCCTGTTCATACTTCGCGGCGGGAGTGGCTGGTCGATCATGCAAATCACGCGCATCGATTTTTGCTGGGCGATCGTTCGGCGTCAATCGATACGTATGATTTGAGCGACTGGTCAATCGCTCCCGTCGCGAAGGTTGAACAGGCCCTCAAACAAGCCAAATAGTCTGTCTTTCTGTCTGTCTATTCGTCTGTCTGTCTGTTTGTCTGCCCGTCTATTTGTCTGTCTTCCCGTCCGCCTGTTTGTCTCTCTTTCTGCTTTTCCGTCCATGCGTCTGTCACTATGGCCGAACGGACCGAGGAAGAGCTTCAAGTCATTGTTCGCATTATCGATTCTAGCTCAGCGTCAACACTTCAATGGGAATCACGCGAATTTGATGGCCGATGATGAGGTTTTACAACAAGTGGACAAAATCGATGAAAAAGCCTTTTACAATCAATTTTGTTCATTTGCGCGTAGCACTCTACCATATATATATGTTTGTCCTCCACCAGTATATCAACGAGTTCGCAGTTCCGTTTGTCTATATATCCGTCGGCGCGAAATTAATGACCGCTCCTCTGTTCAAGAGACCCTCAGTTTCCTTTAATAGAAAAAAAAGAGTAGTAAAGTGAACAGATAATTTTTAAAAAGTTTTAAAAAACTAGAGAAATGCAAGGAAAAATGTGATAGAAAACCCAGGCTACGTATTGTACTTACACTATTCGAACCCAAACATCCACGAATGTGATCGAGACTAATTGAGTACGGAATCCAGATCTTAGGTATGTTTATGAGGCCTCACAAGAAGTTAGCATTATTGATTGGTTCTATCGATTTTTCCAGAGGTGAGCACTTAAAGTGAAAATGGAGTGAGTTTGTTGATCATGGGATGGCTTTCAAACGTGAACAAATCAGTTGTCACACACAAATTGATTCTTTTCGCCACCAGAAACAGTCGTCCGCTGAATTCCGAACACAAGCCGTGAGAACAGTACAACGGTCATTAATTTCGCGCGGACGGATGCACGGACAAACGGACGAGCTGACGGCAAACTTGAAGGCATTCGTGAGTATATGCGTGGCGATATGCAGCAACAAAAGCGGTTTCCTGTTATACTTCTTCCTAAATTTGTATTTTTAGTTTTTCAAAACTTTGAAAAATATTTGTTCACAATACTACTCAATTTTTCTATTAAAGGGAAGTGAGGGTCCCTTTAATAGAGGGGCGGCCATTAATTTCGCGCTGACGGACATACAGACAAACGGACGTGCTAACTTTTTGGTGTATATGTAGGTGGAAGACATACATATAGCTTCAACAATAAATTGTAAAACACTTTCCCAAGAACTTAATGAAGACAATTTCTGAGATCATTCTAAAGGCTAGGCTGTCTTAAATTAAACGGACCATACAGTACACCTACCCAAGCAAATCGATACGATCGATACGGTGGCGACCACAACGGTGAAGATATTGTACATGAACAGAAAGCACACGACCATCATACAGAGCAGAGTGCAGACCGACGTGGAAATCGTGGCCGGCAGCATGGAGTCGAGCTGAAAACGGCGGACACTCAGCGAATTATTGGTTGTTTTAGGTTCATAGTAGGTCGCTGAAGGCGGGGAATAAATCAAAACAGGCACAGAAAGTCCGCTCCAGAAATCCCTACATAAAACCTAATGTTCAAGCGTAATGAAGCCTAAATAGCCTAGAGATTCCATAAAGATGATCAGCATTGCTTAGCTGTTGTTTATACTTGTGTCGCATGGAAGAACGAAGTTCACGAAGGTTATCGATTAGACCGCGAGCCCGATCGATATCAGTCATTGCGTCGTTTGTTAAGTCCTGGTTTACAGTTACACCGCTGAGAGGCGCGGCACCATAGCTAGAACAGATATCGATCAGGTCGCGCGAAAAATCGATATCTATCTCGATCGTGTTGCCGCGCTGTGTGACAACGAAAGTATAAAATAGTACTAAAGCCGTCTTCTAAGGCTCAAAATGAGCCAGCTCCAGAAGAAGAATGACCTATGGGAACGTACCTGATCAAGGAAAGGCGAATAGTCGTCGAACACCGACACGTTCAGCTCCGGAAAACTGTCTGCCGTGTTTCTCCACCTTAAAGAGAATCACTGAATTGACTGGTAAGTGCACTGAAAGAGGCGGCTCACCTCTCTAAGAGCGTCTTCCTGAACACGTTGTCACCCATAAGCTCTCCATGATACGAGACGGTTATCCAGATGCTCTTCAGCCTAAAAATAGCGAGTAATACCGAGAAACACTGATTTCTGGTGAAAAGAATCCCACTAGTCTATTACCAAAATTGAGGCGGGTAGAAGAAAACACGAATTAAAGTGATTAATACATAGACCTGCGGGGTTTAGGAGTTGTTTATACTTTTGCGCCGCTCGCGGTGTGGTGGCGCGGACGGTATCGATTGGGCCGCGCGCTAGATCGATATCAGCCGTTATTATAGTGCGGCGCAGCGCAATGACTAAGCATACTTTTAGGAATAGAGCGCGAAATTTTGGTGTGTAAGCGAGTGTACCCAGATCCACTACGCGGTATATTCTTACCCACAAATAGCAAGGTAAGCAATATGATGAGCACCACATTCTGGCCATGTTTCAGTCTTCTTATCAACGTATCCCCGCTGGAAGACGTTGTTCGTGGCCAAAATTTCCGAACACTTGAATTTGAATATATATCTCATCCTCCCATTGAATTCGACACTGTTCAAATCAAATTGGACGCTCTCCTGACTAGCGTAGACTTTTCAAAGCAAAGCGAAATCTTCCAAATTGAAATGCAGGTTAAACTGCAGACTCTCCGAGAAGGTTAGTTGTTTTGGATCTATCCTAGTCCGAGTGCCACATAATTAAAAAGTAGGTGACAAAATGGATTGAGACTTACCGAGCGGCTCCTAGATAACGAGTTGGAACCTAAAAGAAACCAAAAACAAACAAAAAATCGCCGCGGTTCACAACCGTCTCGGCGGGCGAAGAGCGACGGAATGAGCTCCTGCCGCGTGCTGACCGCCGCCTGACATGTCATAACCGGGATCTAACATGGTGAATAGGGTGCATGAAGCCCCATGCTGCGTGCTGACCGCCGCCTGGCATGTTATAACCAGGATCCAACATGGTGAGGAGGGCACGCAACTTTTCAGGCTTACAACCGCAACAAATGTAATTTTCGCTTTTTTTTCTTCGTGAGTTTTTCTTGTTTAGGGTCCTGTGTTGTTCTGTAAGAGTCGCTCGGTAAGTCTCAAGTGAATTTGTTACATATAATACTTTTTATTTATTTATTTATTTATTTAAATGCACTCGAAGGTGCACTACAACGTCAAAGAAAACCTGGAACAAACAGGTAATCGTCAAATACAACAGCAAAATTAACATTCAACCAAATTAAAAAGGGAAACCTAACTACTTCATTAATTACCATCTGGCTATTTTTTTTTGGCAACTCCCGTAGCAACGACTCTTTACTAAGTAATGGGGCCTATTGGCCTATTTATGTGCCCCACCCCCCGAACTAGGATAGATCCGTAGTTTTCTCTTGTTTAAAGAAAATATGTTGGAACTTTCTTCGAAAGTGTTTGGTTCAGCTGCTCGAATAAATTTCATAATTTTATAAAATTTTTATTTTTTGGGAAAAATAAATAAATTTAATAAAGCATAAAGGACGGCGTTACTCAATCCCTTCTGGGATGCGCGAGCGCATTCTACTTTTACGGGATATCGTGGAGGCGACATGAATGCGTATTTGGCCATACAATGACTTGCGGTGGCCAGCCGATGAACAAGTCAGCGCTTTATCCTTCCCAGGCAAGTCTGGTACCAATTCACCTACCCCGGAGGGATGGAAGGCTTGGTTGGCCTGGGCGGGAAATCCGAACCAGGAACCTGGTATGGGGTGCACGCGACAGTCGCGCCTCCTCTGACTGCGCTACACGCGCCCCAAATAAATTTAATAAAAACAATAAATAAAACAATAATAAATTAAAACATCAAAGTGGGCAATACGTGTCTTTCTTGTGTTCTTTTTCTAATTGTTTTTGATGTATTGTTTACAGGTGTGACGCTATACAGGTGTGTGAATAGAAATTTTGCTATCAATCGAATAAAAATCGCCAAGTCTTGGACGAGGGCAAGGCGCAATACCTTCTTTTGACATTAACAATGGCTGCCTTCTGCTCCCTAATACAAAAACAAGCTTCAAACCAATATTTTCCTTCAAAAATAAGAATTTTATACAATTTCAAAAAATATACTCACTTATTGGGTAGGTGAACTAAAATTTAAAGAAACTCATTCTAAAATTTTCCTTGAACAAAAAATTATTTAAACTTTTCTGAAGAGTCTGATGTTGAAAAAGCTCATTTCGATTTGGAAAAGTTAGCTTTGATTTGAGAAGCACCAAGTATGTTTAGAAGGGTGTTCTCCAAATTAACTTGAAAGTGTCCAATTCGACGTGAAAATATTAGGTTGTCCGGAAAGTTTTTAGACGAATGTCAGGAAACAATCCGTAGATAATAACTTTATTAACAATCACTATCATTCAAATATATTATTCATCATTATGATCTATCTATTATCTATTAGGGCGCGTGTAGCGCAGTCGGAGGAGGCGCGACTGCCGCGTGGATCCGATACCAGGTTCCTGGTTCGGATTTCCCGCCCGGGCCAACCAAGCCTTCCATCCCTCCGGGGTCGGTGAATTGGTACCAGACTTGTCTGGGAAGGATAAAGCGCTGACTTGTTCATCGGCTGGCCACCGCAAGTCATTGTATGGCCAAATACGCATTCATTTCGCCTCCACGACATCCCATAGAAGTGGAATGCGCTGGCGCATCCCAGAAGGGATTGAGTAACGCCGTCCTTTATCCTTTATCCTTTATCCTTTTATCACATATTGCCATCCTTCCGGTAGGGAGCGAATACCACGAGCGAAGAACTCCAGAGACTTGAACTGCTAGAAGTCGTTGACACCACTTTTGACTTCCTCCCGATTTGCGAACTTTTTTCCAGCTAAGAAAGACTGCAGCCACCGGAAAACGGGGTAGTCACTGGGTGCCAGACTAGGTGAGTACGGCGGATGGGGCAACAGTTCAGTCCCGAATTCCTCCAACTTCTTCTGCGTATTCTTTGCTGTGTGAGGTCTGGCGTTACCCATGAGAACAAGAATTTTTCCTCTTCAGGGATTGCGATTACGTAGAATTTCGCTCATTTTCTCCAGCTGAGCGGTGACCACGTTCGAGTCTACTGTGGAACCGGTAGAAAGCAATTCTCAGAACACTGGGCCATTGATGTCCCACCAGAAGGAAGCAACTCCTTTTTGTCGTGATCAGGACGTTTCGGGTGTGGTTGGGGCAACGCATCGAAGTCCACACAGTGCTTGCGACGCACCAAATTGTCCCAGACGCAATACTTTTCATCCATCGTGACGATGAAGTTGATCCAAGCAAATGTACGGCGACGGCTGAGGAGAGAAGAGCAGATATCAACTCGCTTCTATTTGCCCTGAGACGTCAAAGCATGTGGTCCGACTCGAGGCAACTTCGCGGCTTTACCTGAAGACCGAAGAACATCATGTACTGTGGACTTAGGAGTATTTGTAAGGTCTGAAGTTCGGATACAGAAAGATCAGGTCGAGCACCGCAGGTGGCGAGTACGAGCTGTCTGTTCTGCGTATGTGGTCAACCTGTGGGTCGGGAATCCTCGAGCGATTCGTCACCATTGTCGAACTGGCGGTACCAGTTGAAGCACGAGGGGATTTGTTCCTTCATTGTCTCCTGTAGAAAGCAGTGGGCCTCACTCGCGGATCGGCCGGAGCGGTACTGTAGAAGGAGAGCTGGTCGGTAGAGCATCTTCTTGTCGTCCATTGCGAAGGCGCCACTGGGAACAGGAGACGATATGTCGCACATGCTGCTGACAGTTACGTATACAGGACATAAAACACAAAGCTCCTAAGTCAGGCCCTCCCACAACTTCAGCCGGCAATGATACGTTGTTTCGAATCTCACCATGCAATTAGTCTAAAACTTTCCGGACAACCTAATATTAGGTGGTATATTCGAAAAGCGTTTTCTGGATACTCGAGTTCGTATATAATGCATAGAAAAACAGAATTTTTGAATAATCGAAATCGAATACATTCGAAAAACGCGACTTTTTGGAAAATCATGATTGATATATCATTCGAGCATAACTATACTTGTCATTCCCCATGAGGGAGTGATTTCCCAGCCGACTAACCTGCGGATGAGCCCTGCGGATCTCTAACACAGAAATTGATACTTTTTCCACTCTGTCAGCGACACCACGGCTACACTTCCGAAAAACTAGACCGAACCGGTTCGGCTACTATGACTTTCACGCCTAGCTGCTGGTGAAGCTATTGAGAAGGTCAGGAGAACAAGGCCCGGGTGACGACACGGACCGGTGCAGGTTTACTAAGGATACGACGACGGTAAACTGGATTCTGGGCTTCTTTTTCGAAAAACCGTTGTTCTGTGACAGTTCCACGCAGCTCTATGACAAAAGAAAAACTTGAAAGCTGTCCTTATTTCCTCAGAATATGAATTTGGTTAAGAATGGATGGGTTTCAACCTGTCAGAAGACCTACAGATGCCCAAATCTGCGTGGAAATCCAAAGCAAGAACTGGATCCTGTATGGCTATCTCCAGCGAAAGGAGACCTTTGTTCAAATTTCAACCTTTAGAAATGAATCCCACTAATATTAGTCCTCTCTTGCACATCATAAGCCATATCTGCTATCGAATGGTAAAGCTAGGCGGTACTGGTAGACAATGTGGTCTACTTGATAAGTCGAAAGCACGCCAGCCAATTACAAACAATCAGGGGACCAAACAATCACCTGCCAGCCAATTAGGACCCTTACAGCTATGAACCCGCATCTCAGAAGGTCGATTGATCCGCTGCGTTCCCATCGCGATGTAGGCCACAACATCGACTAGTGCCGCTTAAGACCTACCCCTCAGCTAGCTATAAAGCCCTTATCATCGGCGTTCACTCACTTTCCGAGCTTGTCGAATCGAACGAACGCGTTCCAGTGCTTGAACTCCGGCCACGTGAAGAACGACTGCATAGCCGACTGCGAGAAGATGTCCGACTGATCGGCAACGGCAATACCGAACGACTCCTCCTCTTCCAGTTCGACTGTCTCCCGGAAGAACTTGTAGTCACTGAAGAAGAAACAGCCGAGATGATTAACCTGTCGTCCGGTCTCATCAGAAGAAACAATTCTAGATTTTACCGAACAAAATAGTGGCTGAAATTCGCTCCTAAGCACTCCGGGTAGGCCTCGTAGCTCTCCACCAGCCGATTCACCATGTCAAGTCTCGCAGGCTCGTAGAGGTTTCCCGGCTGTAACAAAGTAACACCTTCTTTCCGAAACTAGCCTCTTCTGTACGAATTTCACTCACATTTTGGACGAAAATATTGGCCATAGAGTAGTTGACGAGCACATAGTGCTCTCGGAGGTGGTTCATCTGGAAAAGTGACATTTAAGCCAAATAATGTCCACTTGAACAAACAACTTTCCCATGTTCCACATATACACAAAACGACTAATCCGTGATTCTGTTCGTGCGTCCGCGCAAAAATAATGGCCGTCGATGGGGCTTTACATGCAGACAGGCTCGGTCCACTGCTGCTCAGGGATGATTGTTTAAGGTGGGAAGCATGCGAATATGATGGCCGATAGACAGGCTTCCCCACAACACAAACAAATTACCGACTCGGCATGCAAAATAGATCGATATTTATTTATTTATTTATTCTGCACGTAGACAGCCACGATATTATCGATTTCAAAGGACACACGATTTCAAGTAGGGACTCGGACCGATTGTGTCGGCAGGTGGACGTAATTCGTGTAGAGGGGAAATCAATATCGATCGATAATATCGATTTTTGGTCAAGAAATTGTCATTTGACATGGAAATCACGCGAATGTGATGAGAAGATTCATGCGAATAAACAGCATCTATTAGCCATTCGATATGATTAATATAGGCCAGCCAAAATTATCGATTTCTTTGCTCAGGTGTGACAGTTGTGGTCAGTATCCTGATTGGCTGGCCTGTATTCGGTCGGTGCTCTGCTTTGTTATGATTGGCTGGAGCGTTCCCACCCACCATGCTGCCTACATTCACGACATGGATCGAAAATTGCATTGAAAAAGGTTACAAGCCTGTCCGTCACATTTCCCCATTTCGGCATCCGCAATGTCAGCTACGGTATAAGGAATGCGAAGGTAGTTCTGAAGATCAAAGAACCAGTGAACCCAGAGCACAAAGCCTAGAAGTGCTTTCAATTGCGTTGGCAATCTTTAATGATTAGAAATTCACGGCGCACCCCGACAGAGACCATGGCCTTGGGCAGAATTCATACTTGCGTCGCGTTACGGCTATCAATATCGATTGGTTCCGCCACCCAATCGATACGGATAGATGCGGCGCGGGCGTCTGAAGCATGAAAATCGCGCCTCATACCAGCAGCGCACCTTGATTAGCAGCGAATCCTCGAGCACGAGCTTGTCGGCCGACAGCATCACTTTGATCTGCAACGTGCCGACGACGCCGACGAACCAGTAGCAGCACAGCACCACCAGCAGGAATATCGCCGTGAATTTGCTGGCCAGCCACTGCGAGTACTCGTCGAGGAAGTCAGAATACTGAAACAGCAGGAGCTGATGGCCGCTACAGCTGCATCACCTACAGCGGAGATCTACCTTCTCCGACTTCAAGCCGTTCCACTGCCGCATCTTGCCGGCTTTCGAGCTGTCACGCATCTGTCGGTCGCCGGTGATGGACAGTAGTGCAGCGAACATGGTGATCTGAAGGAAACGTAATGCTTTAGACGCGAAGATGGCTTACTTTACTTTGGGCCTGTTCATAGTCCGCGACGGGAGCAGTGAAAGCGCGTGGAAAGCATAGGAATCGATTAACACCCGTGTCGAGCGCATGGGCCCAATCGATTTTTTACAACGGCATTTGTTAGAAATTTGAAAGTAATACTTGTCGATAAGCTCAATAAACCAGTAACCAGACATTAATAATAATAATTTATTACGACCATTTAAGATAGCCGCAAAACAGCATATTGTTAACACATTAAATGAGAACAGCTCATTTACATCAGAACATGGTATAACATGACAGTGTAAAACAGAAAAAATAGGAATTGGTTGTTTAAATGTCTTGTCTCCCTAGTGCCTAAGTAACGCCTTCTCCGCTAGTCTTTTGAAACGTTTATAATTTTCACGTGTAGGAGTTATTTCATTATGTAAACTTAGATATTTGGAACCTGCCCTAACCGTAAAGAACTGAGTCCTTAGCTTGGATTTTGGTCGAGTGAACCAGATTTTCAGCAGAGTTCCTCTTGTTCTAGACATTCTGAGTTTGTAAAACTTGGAGAGTTCAACAGTACTTATTCCGGCTATCATTTTAAATACGCAACAGACGTCATTTACCTGTCTTCTTGAAGACAGAGTAGAGATCCCAAGAAACTTGCTTCTAATAGTTGATCTTGGAATGCCGGTATAGAAGAAACCGTTGTATCGTAAAATAACCTTCCTTGTAAAGTTATTTTGCACTCGTTCAATCAACAACCGATCTTTCTTCTTGTGAGGGGAAAACACTGTTGTTCCACACTCTACAATAGGCCTGACATATGTTTTATATGCTCTCATTAAAACAGACTTATTTGTAGTGTTAAGTCCCTTGAATATTTGGTAGGTTCTTACATTCGCTTTGTTACAAATCTGTCGGTAGTAATCAGAAAAATCAAGCTTATCATCATACGAATAGCCCAAGTCTACTATTTTATTGACGCGTTCTATTGCAAACCTATCTAAGTAGTAGGTAGGGACAGTAGTTGATTTTCCGATTCGCATGAACTTCGTTTTTTCCGGTGATAGCGGCAGCTGCCATCTCAATGACCATTCATGCATTAGGTCAATACCCCTCTGAAGACACAACTGATCATCTTCCTTGTATTCACAGTAGATCTTTAGGTCATCTGCAAACTGTTTACATATTATACTGGAGTTTTTAAACATTGAGGGAAGATCCGCTGTGTACAAGATGAAAAGAAGGGGCGACAGCACGGCTCCTTGAGGGATACCACTTCTTACTGACCTAACCGTTGAAAGCACGCCGTTAACTTTCACCTGGAACGACATTGTTGTTGTTGTGGACCATGCTTTTTACAACAAATTTTAAAAATGAAGCACACATTTACAAAAAGTTCCTTCGAAAGGTTTGAACATGACTTGAAAACCGAATTGCAAGTCGTTGACACGGCATCATGTCACACGCTTCCACTCGACAGAAAGGGTGTGCCCGTGTCACACGGGAGACGTGTCACGCAGTCGTCAACGTTTTAAGGCGGGATTTACTCTCCAGTCGTCCGGTGGCGCGTGCGCTGCCTGATCGATATATGTAGGTATCTTTAACCACACCAAGGCGTAGCTCAACGACCGAAGTGTAAATCACGCCTAATGCTGGACGATCTTTATGAAAAATCGATATGTATTCTTTGCCTAGACGACTGGTCGCTCCTTTCACTCCCATCGTGGATCACGAAGAGACTCTTGTATTCGGCAGAAAGTGTGTAAAATTGCGTCCAGTACAAAAGGTAGGGCGCTATTCAAGCTTTGGTCGCGCGCGCGGCGTTATGAAAGCGACCAATATCGATTAGGCGGTGGACGCGATCGATACTGGTAGCTTCAGTAGCACATCATCACTGTTGAATGAAGTACAATTCCAGCCAAACGAACGGAAAACTTTCAAAGACCAAGATCTGCAATTTCCGCAATTATTCACACATCCAACCGCACCCTCCCGATTAGGAACGCCATAGATAAGTATTTTCCGTTAGAAAATCACTGCGGTACAGTAGCGTGAGGTATTTAGATCTTGTTCTCAAGCGATACCTGATAGAAAAAGTCGAAGGCGATGGCGATTGCGTTGCCGAAGCAGAACACCTGAATCTCCGGGGTTGGCGAGTAGTAGCCAACGAGAAACGCCAAGAAGTTGGTCAGCGAGGTGATGGTCACCGACGGTCCGACATCGATCAGCATGTGCGCCACGCTGAAACAGGATATCTTAGATTATAGATTACGGTCCAATTCAATCATTGGGCGACTTATGTCAGCTGTCAATATCGATTAGGCCGCGCTGGCAATCGATATTTCATAACACCGCGCCATATTCAGTGACTGAAATATAAACTTCATCTAGGGCTTCGTTTATACTTCCGACGCTGACAGATGTCTAGCGCTCGAATTAATCAATCGCATCACTCGATCAATTTGGCTGCTAAACCAAATAACTGTGTCCACCAAACAACAGGTGCTAGCAGGGTGTGCCGTTTTCACTTTTCAACTGAACATTTCAAATTTTGAACAGGAAAGCTTTAGAAATGAAATGTACATTTTGAAGACCAAGTTCGATGTATCTAAAGTGCAAATGGACATTGTCTAATCATGGTAAAATTATTTTTTTTTTAATTTTTCGTTAAATTAAAAATTCACATTTGCAGAGCGTCTTATGAAAAAATAACTACACTTCCTGGATGAGCACAAAATTCTTATAATTTGACCTAAAACAATATTTAATACACGTTAGTTCCTCGATATCTTCCTTCAACCGTGTTCTTGACAAAAATTTTCACGACAGAAGACCTTAGAAATGCAAAAAAACCACAGCACAGGAATTGAACCCAAGAGTTCCCTCCCGTCAGACAGTTGCCCTATCCACAACGCCAATCCAGCCAGTGCTACTGGATAGCTAGCTGCCGTTGGATACGAATCCACCGATCGTAACCGTTTTCTTAGCCGAGTAACCGCGCTGGCCATTCCCTAATAGGTTTCAGTCCACGTGCAATTCCGTATGCTTAAGCCCTAGTTTATACTGTCGCCAAGTGGCGCGACGCCACAACCGCCATAGATATCGATTTCTCGCTGCCCGATCGATATCTATTCCAACTGTGGTGCCACGCCGCGCGGCGGCGCACCTACAAACTAGTGGCCGAATTGATCAATGTGTAGTGGCCAAACTGATCAATCGCGTCGCTCGATCAATTCGTCCACTACACATGCATCGCGTCCCGCAGCATTGGAGGTATAAATAGGATATTAGGGGACATTCGGAGCTCCATCTCTACGTGACGCGACGTAATGACAATCACCCATATCGATTAATCGCGCTGCCCGATCCTATAGGTACTTATCATTTCGCCGCGTCGCAGCGCGACGGAGCTCTGAATATCCCCTCAGAATTTAGCTTTTCTGATCCTCTTCAACGTCTCCTAGTTCTGCTACTATTCCTCAATCGCTGTCAGTTCTCCGCACCTGTTTATGTAGATGGGAACGACTCTGGCTCATGGACGGCATTCTTCTCCTTTGGCCTGCTTGGTTTGTTTTTGGTTCTCTCCAAGAAGTCAACAGCATCAGTCTTTCCAAGGGATTCTGAGCACGTGTCTTTGCACGCTCATGTGATAAGGAGCGAAGTACTCTCTCAACTTCCTCAAATCTTATACCTGATAGGGCCGGTTTGTCACGATGGAGCGGCATTTTTGTGGATTTTTCGAATTCATGTCGGTATGAAGTCCACTGTTTTGCAACGACAAACCGGTTTCGTGTGGAGATCTAGGAACTGATACTGTGGTAGGAAATCAATTCCGAGACGATTCCCAGTATAGATTGGCAGTGTACTGAAAGACCGTCCTTTGAAAGGGGTGTTCTGCGAGAATCATGGTCACTGAAGAGGTGAACTTCGTTCTCAGCTCGGTGGAAGAAACTGCTGACTCCAATTCTACTGGAATGCTAATCAGGCCGGACGAAGCGCAATTCTGTTCAGGAAGAACTCTACTGCAGCCCTTAAAATTATTCGTTCAAAAAAAAAATGGAAAGCATGAACCTGTCACCAATTTCCTTACGAATATCTTCAAAAGTTCCCGAGTGCACGTGCTGTTTCCGCGTGATGTCGTGTCAGTAATGTTAACGCGTCGATACGCAGGAAGCCGAGTGTGAACGCGGAACGCGTCACGTCGCGTCGAGTCAGTCATCGTCTCCTCAACCTCTCGTCCGTCATGTCATCGACTTAGGCCTTTGTCATACCATCGCTCAACCCCGAGCGACGCCTAATGATATGCACCTATATCGACTCCATCGCGCCGCCCGATCGATATGGGAGCATATCATTAGGCGTCGCTCGGGGTGAGCGATGGTATGACCAAGGCCTAAGGCCCCGTTTATACTTCCGACGCCGAGCGACGCGACGCCACGCATTGTGACCAAATTGATCGATCGCGTCACCCGATCAATATGGCTACAATACGTGGCGGCTTAGGCGGGATTTATACTTCAGACGCCGGGTACATTTCAAATCGATATGGGCACATTTCATAGCGACGGTGGCGCGGCGTACGACTAGTCGGTGCAGACGATCGATATTGTTTATTTTCGTAATGCCGCGCCGCTCCGCGACAGAAGTACAAATCTTCGGCCTCGTTTAACTTCCGACGGGCCCTTCTCTGGGCATAGTTTATACCTTCGTCACCGCGCGGCGCGCACTTATGATTGGCACAGATATCGATTTTTCGC
Organism: Heligmosomoides polygyrus polygyrus; assembly: GCA_947396885.1. NCBI lineage: Eukaryota > Metazoa > Nematoda > Chromadorea > Rhabditida > Heligmosomidae > Heligmosomoides > Heligmosomoides polygyrus. The sequence continues at coordinate 1,639,398 of OX377201.1, forward strand.
GTCACCTGGCGACGCTGCATCACATTCATACTTTACCGCCGTAAAACACATTATTTGACCGGCTTTGGGGTACTATATCGGCGAATCGAGCCGAATACAGTACTCCAAAATCCAGTCACCACAAAGACACCACAAAGGTAACAACCAAGGTAGCTTGTAGACTTTCCCATCCTAGTCACTAAAGGTTACCGATCTTCTGCCTCATCAACGATTTACCGGCCGATAACGATGAAACTTACCGCGAAACCGGCACATACCGTGATTCTTCAACGCGCGGCGTGGTAGGTTTCCGGTGAAAACCGTTGTAACGGTTATCCGGCTAGAGCGTTGGGTAAGCGACGCGGTGAAGTAGTGGTAACGCTCTACTGCCAATGTCTGACCCAATGACAGCGAGTGGCGCTGCCAAGTGTAGACGGGCGCATATGCGGCATCCTTCATCGCGTCCTTCATGAATACCAGGGCCGGTAAGGTTAATCTGTAGCAGCGATTTACCGACTCCTTCGTTTATGAATCCGGGCCGAGGAAACCTCGCTATCGGACGAGTACATGAAGAAACAAAAAACAGCCGTCATTGTGACGTCTTCTCACATTAATCGCACCTCAGGTTTTAATTTTTTTCACTTTAAACTGAACATCTTCAAAAATAAAATAAAATCAGATCAGACGTATCTATAATGTCTAAACAAATATTGTCTAACCAAGTTATAATTCTATTTGTTAAAAAAATTTTTAATCAAAAATTCACCTTTGCACAATGCCTTCAGCAAAAATAACTAAACAGTTTGAATAAACACGAAACTCTTTTCATTTAAACCAAAACTATATTTCTAGATTGATCCTGATGTGCTGGAAACCAACGATTTTGCTGGTGCGTCAAGGGGTAGATTGCGCCGTGCACTCGTTCAATGCGTTGCATTCGTCTATTAGAATGATAGTGTAATTCCTGTTCGCATGCGTATAAATTAACTTTACTAGACGTCAGCCATTCTGAATGAGATAACTAGGATAAGAATCTCACCGCTCACGCTTCGTCAATGTCGGATCCTGGCTGGACACACGCATCCACGAGTGAATCATTAGATAGGCGTCATCGACACCTGGAAACAGTCGCCCTTCAGTGAAGTCGAAGACTAGTATGTATGGGTGAATTGAGTAGTTCAACGCATTCTAGAGCACCTACCTATGGCTAGGACGAGGAACGGGGTCACGCAGAGGATGGTGGCGAAGCGGAATCCGCACCAGAAAAGGAAGCCGAGCGCCGAAGACGTGGCCAGCAGCGGACACACGCATCCGAACACCGCCTCGATGATCTTGTAGTTGGACCACTGAAAGAGTGAAGGGCAACTGCTGGCGGAGATGCTGGAAACTCTGCTGTTGTCTGCTGCGTCTGGGACTCATACTCTCCGTTCTGTCAGAGCTTGGAGCACTGACAGAACGGAGAGTATGAGTCCCAGATGACATAGAAGGCGCCTTAGCTGATCCACATTTGAGATCACTGATGGGGTAAACGCATAATCTCTGCCTATGCAGGCCCAAATCGGCCAGCTGCAACTCCTAGCATCAGAATTTGCTTCTTTATCATGATAGTCATCTTCTTTTCCTCTTTTCCATTTCTTCTCTTTTTTTCTGTATTTTCTTTTCTTTTTCTTTTCATCTTCTTTTTCACAACAAGCGTATAAGTGTATACGCTGTGGCCTACTTCCAACGGTGAAAGAGCGTGTCCGTGTTCGTTTATACTTGCGTCGCCTCGCGGCGCGGTACCATGTTCAGCATGGTTATCGATTTTTCGAGCCGCATCGCATTTGTACTGCTCTTCACGCGAGACACCTCATTTGACGGCATTTTTAGATACCGTAGTCGGCTAATCGAGCCGCAGAACAAGTACGCACGGCGTGACGATCTGCCGCGCTTCAAAGCTGGCGTGTAGCGCCGCGACAGGAGTATAAAAATCAGCAAAGATGGGGGAGGGACAGCGTCTAGCCCTCTGCAGGAAAAATGAACGCTTCTTCTAATTTCGAAACAGAATAATATAAAAAGCACAACGTTATGTGTATGCTAAAAACAACAAAAAATAACCTAAAAAGTGAGAAGCAAGAACAATTCCAAAAATAAACATAGAAGAATTTTTCTAGTGGGATTTCAGCATGTCGTGAGGTTATACGAGCCGTACGTGATCATGTGTCGCTCTCTGAGAAGCGGTAGAACGCGAAGCGTTTCAGCGGAACGGTGCAGTTTTCCTTTTGTATTAATGAGACTGTACAGTCCCGTGTAGCACAGTCGGAAGAGGTGCTGCCTGTCGTAGGCACCCGATTCCAGGTTCCTGGTTCGATTCCCCGCCCAGGCCAACCAAGCCTTCCATCCATCCGGGGTTTGTAAATTGATACCAGAGCTGTCTGGAAAGGGTAAATCGGCTGGCCACCGGAAGTCATTGTATGGCCAAGTACGCATTCAGCTCTCCTCCACTATGTACATCCCTAAGGAGTAAAATGCGTCGCGCATCTCAAAACGGATTGAGTAACGCCGTCCTCTAGCCTTTATTAGTGAGATTCCACTCAAGTCAGTTTCTACAACCTCAACCGGCTGGTATAGGGGTTGTCAGCTGGCGTAGAGCATTCCTGCCCACTTAGCAGGTGGTGCCGGTTCGAGCCCCGCCTGGTGCAGAGTTCTGATTGCAACAAAACATAGTGGAAATAGTCAAGCGACTCAATCCTAGTTGGGAGGAGCAGCTTATGCACGTCACTTTGGCACAATGCTGTACTCTGCGTCAGCAAACAACAGGAAATGTACGAAGCTTTTCTCGCTCTTCTCGCTCTCCGGAGCTCTCAATCTCAATGGCTGTTCAGTTTCAAATTCACATCTTCATCCTGGAGATACTTAGATCAGTCATATAATGCAGTCAACCGCAGCAAGCACCATCTGCCGCTACTTTTTTCATAAATTTCTCATCCGCGGAGCCTCAGGGTGGAAAAAACTCGTGCATTCTGGCTCGCCTACAATATCTTTTTTTTTGTGAAGACAGAAAGTAAATGAACTACCCTACCATTTCCACCGCTCTGTTAACTCGCTTTTGGTTGTAGAATTGAGCGTTGGTCTCTTCCGTTTCGTTCCATTTTTCTCATCGGCATCTTCAATTAACCCCTTTCCTAACTCCGTTTTACGGTGTTTGCTCCATCGCTAAGAATCGATCGTTTCTACGTGTACTAAAGTAATTGATTGCGGAATTTCGCCGATGCAATTAGATGACTTCGGAGCTCTCCTGTTGTAGTGGTTTATCAACGCCACCTTTGCTGAGTCGTCCACAATCAATCTTCGCCGCCAACGCCTCCATGCGATGTGGTTGCGCAGCGATGATGGACGTGTTTTCAGCAGAAAGAAGTTCGTTGGTGAAAAATTGGCGTCCACGCAAAGCTGGACTTCTGAAAGGGTAGCCGACTGCTTAGATCTCGTACGGTCCAGAGATTTATAGAGCTTCATGGACGAGGGACACTTGTGTCGTGAATAGCCAAACAGGATTCGCGAATCCCACCCGATCCTCTTTGACAGCGCCGAGAACGGCGAATTCTTCCTCTGTGTGGGGCACTTTCCGATTGAGGTTCGTCTTCGAAGTGCGTCTCTCTTCTTCTGAAGTAAGCGAAACGGCACTTGACAGCGATGATGATGACGTACGAACGGTTGCTTCACTGTCTCGACGCCGTTCATAGAATAATGTTTCAAGAATGCCCTTGTGAAATTGATGTCGGGATTAAAGTTAGGGAAAGCGATGTAACTATATAGATTTGTCACGGAGAAGTTTTGAGAATGAACTACGACAACCAGGGGCCGGATTCATCAAAGTTACTGCAGTAACTTTAACGGAGAACTGTAAACGAAAGCTCAGATAACGTGGCTTATCGCTCACCATATCGCTTGATAAGCTGCGTTATCTGAGCAATTTGCTTACAATTCTCCGTTAAAGTTACTGCAGCAACTTTGATGAATCCGGCCCCTGTAGATGATGGTTACCGACCAAAGATAGTGGGTCGTAGAACGTTCACAGATAGTGGGTCGTAGAACGTTCGGCCCAAGACCTTCTGACCAACCTAGTACATACACCAACTGCCCAAAAACTTAGAAATTTGTTGCGTCATGCACCTAAAAAATGCCTAGGCAAAGGAGGAGCCGATAGCTTTGTGAAATCCTCGAGGAATATCAATATGGCCCTAAACATTGCTATAATGTTAAAATACAGGGGGTCTCAAAAAAAACCTATACACTGTTTAAAGGTGATAACTTTGCTCACAGTAAAGGTACTAAAGAAATTAAGAGCTCGTAGGTTGAAGTTTTTGACATATGAGCGGTTTGGATTGCGCTGTGCACTCGTCTGAAGTTTTCCATTTTACACTCGATTAATGGTGTTTCGCTTGAATGCACGATATAATTTCTTCATAAGGTGGCCGTTTCGATTGATTTGGGCTTATTTTAAGGTATAAAACTTAAAATACACTAAGATTTGCGAAAAATGTAGGGTATCCCAAAAATGAAGGTATTGTTAAAAAGGCTCTAAAATTGCTGCTAATAAAGCTTTTGAAGACGTTCAAGATTCGTATGAGAGCACAGATTAACGGGATTTCTGTGACTTGTGAGCAGTCAAGACTGCGCCACGCCTCGCCTGAAACCTTGCATTTCGGATTCGATTGATTGTGCATGGGCTGAATGCTTGTCACAATCCCCATTTTCCGAGATGGATTCTGTGGACTGATGAAACAACATTTAAGTTGAATGGAGAGGTTAATCAACATAACAACAGCTACCGGGCGACGGAAAACGTTCAAAGAAGCCCAGCACAGGTTGATGTGTCCAAGTAGTAACAGGATTGTGACAAGCATTCAGGCCATGCACAATTAATCGAGTCTGAAATGCAAGGTTTCAGGCGTGTGCATGGCGCAATCTTGACCACTTGTGCGTCACAGAAATCTCGGTATCCTCTGCTTTCATATGAGTCTCAAACACCTTCAAAAGCTTCGCTAGCAGCAATGTTAGAACCTTTCAAACAATATCTTCATTTTTAGGTGACCCTGCCTTTTTCTCAAACCGTTCTTTCGAACAATACCTGCATTTTATTTTTCGCAAGCCGTATTGCGTTCTTCAGTTTTTAACCTCAAAAGAAGCACAGATCAATCGATACGGCCAATTTCTGAAGAAAATATAAAAGCGAAACACAATCAATCGAGCGTAAAACGCATCACTTCAGACGAGTACGTGGCGCGTTCCATACCACTCATATGTCAGAATATTTCTGTTATCTTGAGCTTTCATACGAGATGTTAATTTTTCAGTACCTTTAGCGTGGGCAAAGTTATCAGCTTTCAAACCGTGGATACTCTTTTTGAGACACTCCGTGTATTATTTTATCAACTTAAAGGGTAAATGATTAATAACAGAATTAATCAATCCTTTTTGGTATGCGCCACGCATTCTACTTCTGCGGGATATCGTGGAGATGAATTGAGTGCGTGTTTGGCTTTACCACGACTTGCGACGGCCAGTGGATGGACAAGTCAGCGTTCTATCCTTCCCAGACAAGTCTGGTGCCGAATCACCCACCCCGGGGATGGTAGGCTTGGTTGGCCTAGGCGGGAAATTCGAACCAGGGATCTGGTATCGGGTGCACGCGACAGTCGGCGCCTCCTCCGACTGCGCTACACGCGCCCAATTCCATTGTGTGCTGAATAAAAAATAGTAAGGTAAGTAGTAAGTCAAAACTTTTCGATCAACCTAATAATGTGCCGGTTTTGCAAGGCTTCCCACGTCAGCAACCACAGATAGCGGCTATTGGGCATCTATCAACGAAGGTATGACCTCTGATACGGATACTAACCGGCAAGGTCAGCCGTAACGTGGGGCTATTAACTCGATCAGGTACCACTAATTCGAACAACACGATTCACGATATCACAGCACGCCGAGTCAGATCTCCTGCAAACCAGTGACCTTGGCTGTTTGGTTGCTGTACGCCGTGCAGACCATCCTCCGCTATCAAGTTCCATGGTCATATCAGTGACAAAACAACGGCAAACTCCACCACCGTACCTGTTCCATTTGCGAACTGCTGTAGTAGATCGTGATGATGGAGAACACGCTCATGATCGTGAATCCGACGGCGAGGTACGGGAAGATGGAGAGCCCTGTAACGCTACAGTCGTAAAAAGCTCGGTACATGTCGCGAAGGCGCACAGCCTGGATGCGGGAACAGAGCGTTGCTCCTACCGTAATCGCGGCCGCCAATGAGGAAACGGCTCAGCCGCACAGGCAGGGCATATTGTTGGCTACGGCGATTACGGTAGGGGCAGCGGCGCGTTCCCGTACCCCCACTGTGCGCTCTGGCGACATGGACCAAAAGCCCTTCAAAGGAACTTCAAGAACTTTTCACCCTTAATTTTTCTGAAGGCGTGGAGCTAAGCAAAGAACCGCCTGCGTCAATCTGAGCTATTCTCGGAGTGGGCACCATATAAACTGCACTGGCTACCAAAGATTGATGTAAAAACTTTTATATTCATTCACTGATCAGAGCGACATCGATTTTTGTTATCAGCTAGCCGACCTTAGCTTCCACTGCAGCGATTTCTGTCGAGAAGTGCTGATTTGAAGCAAGAATCATTCAAGTATAATGATTCTTGGAGGTGCTTTAAAGCATGTACATACTACGGACCAATCAATCAAAATCGATCGATATTATTGATTTCTAGAATGAACCCTCCGCTATATTGGCTGACACTTTGCTATATCCTAACTAACATATAAACCCAGAAAACAAAACATTTAACAAAACAACTAACCGGTTCGCACGATCTCGTCTGAGGTGTAGGTTAGCGAAAAGGTGTAGATATTCAACAAATCCGACTTCATTTTCCTGAAAATTTGAATATCGCCAAAGCTCCTGATAAACCTACACAGATGATGGATGCCCATTGTACCTTCCTTCAATTGATTGAAATAAACTTTATTTTTATTATTTTCTTCAATTATGTCCTAAAGGCCTATTCATAGTGCGCGAAGCGAGCGACGGAAGCGACTAAGTCTAAGGTACTTTTCGATTAGTGCCGAATGATCTCGCGGCAAAAATCGACATCAATGTTTTCCGTCCGAACGACGAGTTACTTCCATCGCGCTCCTCGCATTCGATGAACCGAGGGATCATGGGCGGAGGGCCAGGTACAGCCGCCCTTGTCATAAACAACGCCGACTTACTCGTTAAAGTACGCCGACATGCTTCGCTCGTACGTCTGCAGGTCGTACTTGGTCCAGTTGGCGGGACGATTCGCTCGGAACTGAACGCCGACCACCTTCAGGAACTCGATGGTGCCGTCGCTGGCGTTCGTCTGCACGCCGAAGAAGTTCGGACTCAGATCTAGATCCTTACCGAGCACTTCCATAATGGGAAAGGTGATCGAAATCGGCTCGTTCATCGAGGACGAGTTCACTTTCATCACCAGGCCATTCTAAAAAATACACAAAAATTGATTTTAGATTTTTAAAAGACCTCTTTCGCAGAAACACGCCCGGATCTGGCCATTTCTGGGTAGTGAGAGGTCTATCAGATGCGTGGCGTACTTCACCACGAAGTGAGGAGATTCGATAGCATGACATCATGCAAGTAAACAAAATAAAGTGACCCACTCCCGTAGGACGTCTGTGACCGCCTATCGCTTCGCTGGAAAGCGTCGAGTGCGCCATGTACATGACAAATGTTGAAAAAATCGAGAGTGATTGAATGGACAACGATGTGGAAACATTTCTCGCAGAGAAGTCGGCCTCATACAAATAACTGCACTTAGCTGCGTTTCCAAGAGATGATTCAATTAACATTGCGCACCGCGAAAGTGGGCAGATGCATGGCGCACTCCATTTAAAAAGAGACAAAGTCTTGAAGTGTACTCCCAATCCAATCCTCTAAACGAATACGGTGAATATGTCATATTTTCTTACACACCACACAAGAGCAGGCCAGATTTCATGGCGGGTTCTGGAGTGAGCCATGCTCACGACAGTTGCAAGAGCCCTCGGAGGCGATTGAATGGTCAAACATCTGCCGCAATTACTATACTTGCTGCATTAAGCGAAGGCGCACCGTGGGGGTACAGCAACGCATTGATGCTCCTACCGTAACCGCGACGACTAATCAGGCATCGAATCAGCAGCATAGACACGACACATACGCGTTCCCGCACCCCCGCAGGTTCGTCTTCGCGACATGTACCCTATCCTTTCCAGCTCACTGGCAAATTGTAGGAGTATGGCTGGTGGTGCTTTCTCGAATATTCCTGATCATATCTTCGGACAGCGTTTGTATTTTCTTGGAGGAACTTCTTGTTTTCTGCAACAACAACAAAAAAAATGAACGCTCCGAAAAGACTGGCCCGAAGCGGTCTTGCTAGATGGTTAAGAGGCTACTCTCGATCAGCATTTACAAAATTTCTAAATGAATAAGGAGCTAAGAAGCTGCTTGTTCACCTCAAACTAGATCGAAATAGCATACTGTCGCTGATAACGGAAGTTAAGCACTAATGTAAATTCAACTGAGGTTAGGAGTCTCTTCAGAGCTGGACGGTCTTTCTAGACGCTTAAGGAGTTCTCCAGAAAGCTCCAGATTTCCCAAAAATTGTTTAAACCAGCTGAGACTCACATAGAACTGCCGGATCGGCTCGTTGATTTGACAGAAGTCGGTGCAGAGCGTGTAGAACGACTGTCCGTCGTGCGTGATGTTGGCGCCGGCAAAGTCCAGCTGTTCGACGGCCTCCTTCATGTACTCCAGACGGGCCATGGAACCGCCGTCCTTCGCCACCACGAACGCGAACACCATGATCGGGTCGCCGGCCGACAGGAAGTAGTCGCTGTAGACGGCCATCTCGGACCGTGACCGAGCTCCGTACGGTGTGTAGCCTGAACACATAATCGGATGAGCCGACGATCGAAAGCGGTCGCGAAGCAGAAGTACACAAAGAGAAGGTTCTTCTGCATTGCTGGTTGTACTCAGAAGGGATGATTCATTGAGAATTGCTGAATGACGGGATCGCATGACAGAGCGGTGGCGGTCTACTCTATTCACCTTTAAATCCTGGCCGACGTCAGAAGCCAAGAGCGCCCAGAACGAGAACATGAATTCGCTACCTTCACAAAATATCAAACTTACTGTTATATACCATTTTCACACTGAATTGGACACTTTTCAAATCAAAACGAATCCCTCCAAATCAAAACGAGCTTCTTCTAAATTAAGCTAGAAACTCTCCAAAAAGGCTAGAAGAATTCTTTGTTCAAGGGAAATTTTAGTACGAGTTTCTATATAGCTTTAATTCACCTACCCAATAAGTAGACATATTGTTTGAAATTCTATAAAAAAAGTATTTTTTAGAGAAAATAGCGATCAGAGCTTATTTTAAAATCCGGGAAAGAGTAAAATATTAGGACAAATAGAGAAATATACAATTTTTACGTAAAACTGAACAGTTTTCAAAACAGTTCTCTTATAGCTAGATTTAAGACTTCTGAAATCAGAAAGAACTCTTTCAAATCGAAATGGCCCTCAGGCAGGTTTAACTATAGACTCAATAAGATGATTAGAATATTTTTTTTGTTCAAAGAAAATTTACTATATCCTTCTGTGAGTTTTTAAAAAATTTACATGCTCCAATAAGTGTAGAATGTCATAAAATTTTATTTTTAGAGAAAAATAATGAACTAAAATTTAATTAAAAAATCAGATCGCACCATACACTCAAAAAGTTCGCCGCAACTCTTATTTGAGTGATAGTTTTCGAATGAGTGTAAGATTTATATAAAATTTTATTTTTTTGGTACAGTAAATAAAAAATTTTAAAGCGCAAAAAATGCAATTTTTAGTGCATTAAATGATGAGATCGCGCCACGCACTCAAAAAGTTCGCCGCAACTCCTATTTGATTGATATTTCCCGAATAAGTGTAAGAATTATATAAAATTTTGTTTTTTGGTAAAATAAATAAAAGTTTTTTAAAGCGCAAAGAAGAGCAGTGTTTAGTGCATCAAATGATGAGATCGCGCCACGCACTCAAAAAGTTCGCTGTAGCGTTTATTTGACTAATAGTGCGACATCAACCATCAAAGTGAGACGTGACCTTTATAGTTGTTTTTGTTGTATCGTGTCAAACTCCCATGCGAATAGAAATTCTGCTATCAATCGAATAGAAATCGCGACGACTTGTATGAGGCCGATGGCGCAATCACTTTTTGGGACTAAAAAATGGCCGCATTCCTATGTACTCTTTGAAATAAGTCTTAAATCAATATTTTTCTTCCAAAATTTCAAACAATGTGTTCATATGTTGGGTAGTTACACTGAAATTCTTCTTGAACAAAAAATTATCCAACATTTTTGAAGAGCCTCCCATGTAGTGTACAAGAAGCTCATCTCGATTTGGAAGAGTTCGTTTTGATTTCAAAAATCTCAGGCTTAGGCTTAGAAAAATGTCCAATTAGACGTGAAAATTGTAGACATAACAGAATGAGTTTGTAATTTGTTGGAACTGCTTTTTTTCTTTCAAATCGAATTTTAACTAAATTTAAAATTTAATTTTTTTAAAAATCGAATATTGCTATGGGAATCGAGGAACAAGGTGGCCACTGGGCAGAAAACGTTATCGATCGACTAACAATATCGATTGAATTTATAGATTTTCAGCACTATGCGTGTTAGGGGGGGGGGCACACATCTCTGACGACGATTTTTTTCCTTATTTTTCTTACTTATGTTTAATATTCTGTTAGAATCCTAGAGCTGCTGTAGATTACGGCAAGAAAAGCGCAACATGCTGCCCTAGGACAATAGGGTCCCCTCCCCAACCCATATAGCGCCGATTTCTCTACAGAATAGACCTTTCAGAAGGACGAACTTTTCTTAGGAGAATTTCTATAGTCTACGGTAACCTAAACCTTTGTATCACCGTATTCATCGAGGAAATTTGGTTGATCTTTGCACTGCTCGCTCAGAATTCTTTCGGCGGTCCTTTCGCTTTCCCATTCCCCGAATATTCGCATTTTCTTGCCCCCTCCGCGCCGGGTCCCGCCGTCGCGTGGTTCGCATATTTCATCTATGGAGCGATGACGCAAAAACCGGACGCTGGTATTGTGGTTTGACAGGTAGTGTGGGCCCCGACGGTGTGTAGGGAGGGGGGGGGGGGGTGGTGTCATCGCTGTAAAACGGCCGTCCGTACAGCGAAAAACTCGATTTTCACGAGATGGCGGTGGAGCGTGTGCCGTCGGGCGCGTGTGTGTCTGGCAGAGTTAAGCACCCATAACCCTTCGCCCACCCGGACCGGGCCACCAAATCAGCAGCAGCCGAACGAACGAACCTGTTCGAATGTCATCCTGTTGAGGTGTGAAGGCGATCTTCACCGAGCAGACCAAGGTGAACACGAGAGTCACCTGAAATGAACAGCGGCCGATTGTTGATGACCAAGAGCGATTTGGAGATGAAAATTTGGAATAAAAAGAACACAAAACACATTAAAAAACGTCAGAATTTAGAGAAAAATTATTCTTTTTATTAGGATATATAGTGCAAATTAAATTTCTTTACTTAAATTTTGAGCAGTTTTATTAAACACTGCAAACAGTGACACAATGACGATGTTCCTAACAACAGAAAACGGGATAGAAATCCTTGATGTTGCGTCCAAAAAACCTCTATCCTCTCCAAACCGGAGGCACTGTCGCTTGAGCAATGACCTAAGCCTCAAGTGGCTGGTATCGAGGATGCAAGCTCCCATAAAACGACGACTTGATTGCGATCAAAACTGTAGCGCCAAGCGGGACTCGAACCCGGGACACCTCTTGCCGACCGGGCGGGAATGCTCTACACCATTACGTGTAATCAGCAGGAGGTTTCGAGTCCCGCCTGACGCTAGACTTTCGATCGCAACCAATAAATCACAAATTAGATGGACCGCTGGAAAAAAAGAAAGCGGCAAGACAAGAAAGGACACCAGGGACCGGATTCATCAACGACTTACGTAACATTAACGGAGAATTGTAAGCTTATCAAGCGATACGGTGAGCGATAAGCCGCGTTAAAAGCTCAGATAACGCGGATTATCGCTCACCATATCGTTTGAAAAGCTTACGATTCTCCGTTAATGTTACGTAAGTCGTTGATGAATCCGGCCCCAGGATGTCACGATATGAGCTTTTATTCCTTTTTTTCTCTTCAAGTCCTACATCTAGAACGAATGACGTGTGAAGGATCAGTTTCTTAATGCCTCCCTCAAAATCGAAAGCAAGATAATGAGCTACTCTGGCACGTGGTAGGAGCATACGAAGGGCTGGTAGCCGATTAGGTCTATTGAAAATCAATAGAGCGACAGATGGATAGAAGATGCGCGTAATACACAGTTCTCCAATTAGAAACTCTCCTCGATTTGACTCAACGTGGAACCGATCCAGAATCTACTGACCAACGAGCGACTGGAGTCTCACGAACTGCGCCCCATATCTGGGGCTATTCCGAAGACCACTGATTGGCAACTTAGGTTGGCAGCTAATTTCGTGGACTCTCAAGCGCCTTCAACAAAAGTGTTCATAAACAAAAAACAAATAACAGTTTTCAACCAAAGTAAGATCTGTTAGAACGCGGAACTGCTTCCCATTTATCAGCTACCTGGCCCATCCCACAGCTGTAGAATTCTTGTGCTTTTGAAGCCAAGAATCCTTGGAGGTGCATTTTGACATGGTCCAAATTAATTAATCGTCCTCCAGCCAAGAAGTGCTGCAGCGTGCTACAAAGGTGCCGGTGATTTGGCGAACAGCCTGTGCTGTAAGGTGGGTGAGTTAGACGCTCCCAGCTAACGTCTTCGATTTTTTGAAGCTCCCGATTCGTGACGTGTGATCTGGCGTTATCTTGCTGATAGATAATTCCGCTCCTGAAAATCTGTCTGAACCGATTCCAGCGGAGTTCAGCCTGCGCACGGCCAGGTTGAGAAGAGTAGATTACAGCATTAATGCTGGAACCGTTCTCGACGAGCTCCCAGAAGTTAATACCTTCTTGACACCACCAAACGGAGAGAACGTAGCGAACCGGACGCCTCAAAAAATAGAAGACCTTGACTGGGAGCGTCAAACTCAGTACTTCTTGGTTGGAAGACGATTTAATAATGCGGACCGGGTCAAAATGCACCTCCAAAGATTCTTGGCCTTAAAAGCACAATAATTCTATGGCCGTGGGATAGACCAGCTACCTGATATATGAGAAGCACTTCTGTGTTCCGAGAGATCTTATTTTAATTAAAGGTTGTCATTAGTTATTTGTTAATAAATACTTTTGCTGAAGATTCTTGAGAGTCCACGAAATTAGTTGCCAACCTAATATTTACCGTTTTCACGACGAACCTGCACTTTACAAATAAAAATGGACGCTCTTCTAAACAAGCTTAACGGTTTTCAAATAAAACTGAACGCCTTCTAAACCAAATAGGGATTTTCAAAGACGGTTAGGATAAGTTCTGTTCAGGGAAAAGTTTAGCATGAATTTGTTTGAAATTTTAATTCATCTACCTTACAAGTGAGCAAATTGTTTAAAATTTTATAAAATTCTCATTTTTTGAGGATAAATAATGGCTTAAAGTTGTTTTTAAGGAGCAGGAATGCAGACATTTTTAAGAGCTAAAAAGCGATCGCGCCACCCACTCGTCCAAGACGTCACGATTTTTATTCGATTAGTAGCGAATTTCCATTTACATAGAGTTTACCTGTAAACGATGCTACAGAAACAATTGTTAGAAACCCACATATCCTCACCTTGATGCTTCATGTAAGCTGCTTTTACATTATCAATCGAATGAAAACCGCGACGATCTTTCTAGTGCATGGCGCGATCTAGTCTTTTAATCCACTAAATAACTACTGTTGTCTTGTTGCGCTTTAAAACAAAATTAAATTTATTATTTTTTGTCAAAAATTATCCCATTATTCCTCTCATTCCGAACTAATCTGAACTAAAAAAAAACATTCTAAAAAGGATATACCAACTTTTCATTGAACAAAAAACTGTTCTAATCATCTTGGAGATGTAGTTTAACCTGTGAGAAGATCGTTTTGACTTATAACAGAAGACGTTCGCTTTGATTTCAGAAGCACCAGTTGGTTTAGAAGAGTGTCCAATTTGGCGTGAAAGTGGTATATAGAATCGCTGAAGCAGATGAATCAGCGATCAGTGTTCCGCAACAAGGAATCGAGGTGTGATGCACAGAATAGTTTTAGTTGACACAGAGGAAGCGGAGGCGCTAATTGAGTCAATTCGTCAAAAAATAGGTGGGCCGGTCACGTAGTGCGATTCGCTGACACCTGTTGGACCAGAATTGTAGCTGACAGGATGCATCAAATAGCCAAGACGGTAATCAACGCTTTGATCGTACATTTTTGTGAAAGCTCTGACCAAAGGATATGTCGCTCTCTCGTCCATTATACGTTGGATCCGATCGAAAATCTTCGGATAATTGGATGACTCGGATAACGCTAATTTTACGTTCCCCGGATTTTTGAATAGTTCGGATAACAGCGACTTTGCGGGCCTCGAATTTTTGAACGATTTTTGAGTGGTAAAGCTAATTTCCCAGGCTCTGATTTTTGGATGAATCGGATTGGGATCTCCCACTCAGATCCAATGTATAGTGTCCACCGAGCAAGGATTCAATGGAGCATTCTGGCACTCGACAGGGACGAATGGAGACGCTGCTGACGCCCACTCAAGCAACTCGAGGATAAATGGGGAAAGACGGGTGAGATACCTTAACCCACACAATGAAGAATAACACCCCTACTGCCTCTTGGACACTCTGCTCATTGAGAATAGAGTACGACCTAGTCTGGATGTTCACTCGCACGTCCATTCTAGTGCACATCGCGACCAACGGTCCGATGAACCACACGAATCGCTTTTTGGGTGTCCGAAACCGGACGACATGATCAACCGGTCGGCTGATGCGAACCCGCCGTCCGCAGGCGTCCACATGGCTCGACATGGTTCTAGAAGCGTTCTGGGCCGGTGGGAACTTTGCGGACGTCTTCAGTCTTCCCGTTAGACCAGGTTGGTCGTTATGGATTCCCCGGAAGAGCTGACAACTGGAAATCTAGTGAGCTTGACAGTGACCTATAAAAATATTGATTATTGACGGCGGAGACGATATAAGGGGTACGGTAGTCGAAA
Organism: Heligmosomoides polygyrus polygyrus; assembly: GCA_947396885.1. Taxonomy (NCBI): domain Eukaryota; kingdom Metazoa; phylum Nematoda; class Chromadorea; order Rhabditida; family Heligmosomidae; genus Heligmosomoides; species Heligmosomoides polygyrus. The sequence goes on from OX377201.1 coordinate 1,654,611, forward strand.
TTTAGTGCAACAATCTGGAGACGTGCGATCGATCTCCGACGCCCAGGCTGGCCCTAGCCCTAGTTTATTGTTACACCGCTGCGAGGCGCAACACCATGGTCGGAATAGATATCGACCGGGAGACGCGGAAATCGATATCGATGGCGATCGTGGTGCCGCATCGCGTGGTGGCTCAGACATAGTATAAACAAGTATGTATGTCGTGAAGTATGAACAGGGGCTACGACCTAGCCGCTGCTCATTCTTTTTCTTTTCGACGGGAGCGATTGGAGCGAGTGGATCGCTAGTGCAACACATACGCATCGATTGATGCCGAGTGCTCTCCCAGCAATAATCATACGTATGATTTGACTGGACGACCGTCGCTCCCGCCGCGAAGTATGAACAGTCCTTAGGCGCGATTTGCAATTGCACAGTCAGACGGCGCGGCATCATGAAAATTACTGATATTGATCGTCTGCGCCGCCCAATCGATGGAAGACTTTATCATTATGTTGCAGGCTCATTATGAGACCGCGATAATCATTTCGTGGGGCGAGATAAGCATATCCAAGGTAAGCCCACCCAGAATGGGTTTAGAATAAAAATGTGATCTGGTAATCACCAACATATCCTTTCGCGTAACTTAGGGTAGATACGACTTCCTTAAGTTACGCGAAAGTACTCGTTAGTGTGATTGTAGAAAAACAGATAATTAAAAACAGATACAGCTGATTTGTGTAGAGAGGACTTTTAGCTATAGAGCGCGAAATCCAAACGAATACACCCAGCAATATAGGCTGTAGGCTATATTTTTCCCCAGCACTTTACCAACCATTAGCTTGGTGAGGTATCTAAATAACAGTATACTCTTGGTAAATTCCTACGTTCTACCAACTTAAAGAATAAAGGATTAATCCTGCGACATCTAAAAAGTTAGCGGCTGTCCATCTGTCTCTCCGAGGCCTTTCGTAGACGTCGTGGAACGAGCATTTCATTTCGATTCAGAAGACGTGTCACAGAATATTAAAGGCTTAGAGTTAATTAACCCCTCTCGGGATGTGCCACGCATTTCACTTTTACGGGATG